>PVKS010007057.1:0-74950 GCA_004027875.1 Aplodontia rufa | reverse complement strand
AAAAAAAAAGGAGAGAGAGAGAAGGACAGTGAGGCAGGGGAAGGAGAGGGAATCAATTTTTATTTAGGTTTTCATGTGGCCTTCGTTGCTCTGAGACTTTGTTGTGTATGTGGTGCTGGGGTTTGAACTTGCGAACTCGTGATACCAGGCAAGCGCCATAACTGCTGAGCCACTGCTCTGGTCCCCCACCCCCGACAAACTTTTTTTAACGAAGAGAGAAAGAGTGCTCATCTCCCTTTTCTCTGACTTTGTGCATCCTTACATCTGGCAGCATATCAACACAGATTTCCTCAGCTTAGAACAGGAGAAAAATCCTCATATAAAGGGATATTGTGTAACATAGTAAACACCTAAAAAAAAGTACACAAACTTTCAAAGCCAGAATTTATTGTAAAATACATAGATTCTTAGACACTGACCATGAAATTATTTCAACAGGTGTGAGAGAGGCAGAAAATAAACCAAAGTATGTGTATATCTAAGTACTGATTTAAGACTGTATAAGCTAATTCCTAAAGAGGAAAGTCAGTCCATGGGGGAAAAAATGATTGGTCCATGTAGAGCAGATTTCATAGATCGAGTCAAGGTCTCACAATGCAACTTTATTGCTTCAATTTTTTAAAAAAGTATCAACTTGCATTAAACAAACAAAGCAACTGCCATGTACTAAACAAAAATGTCACAACTGACAGTTGTATATAATGACCTGGTTTCCCAATGGCCCTGAAAGGTGGGAAATAAACCCTAAGGACCATAGTTCCGACAGACTGAAGAGGGCAGACTGTGGTTGTCTTGCATGATTAAAAGCTATGTCACAGCTCAGTGGGGTCTATGTTACTATTGCTTCCCCTGGCAATCCCTGAATGTGACTAAGGACCGGGATAAAAGTGAAGGTCTCCTGAAGGGGATTTTAAGAGATAAAGCTTCTTCCTAGTATGTTCAGAGATTCCAGAATCCAAAATTTAACCTCTCTCCTAGTCATCGATCCAATTTTCATTAAGAGAAATGACATCATCTAGAAAAGCTTCAAAGTCAAATGCCAGTTTTCTTTTTACCTTACCAAATCCATAAAGTCAGGACCAAGGGGTACTCTGGATATAAAGCCTTGTTAGGATCACAATAAATTCTCAAATCAAATAGCTGGTTTAAATTAGAGTCCAATTAATCAACAATAGGGTGACCTAGGATTCAGGCAAAATCAGATGCCTTCTTGTATTTTAGACACTAACATTTTCCTGACACAAGTACATAGGTGTGAGCAACCTCTGGGTGGGTAATACCACCAAACAAAAGCAACACCTTCAAAGTCTCTCTCAGTGACTGGAAGCAGCCAGACACTCAAACTGCCAGTCCTGAATTACGGCCTCTGAATGGTGAGAGCTTCACATTTCACCGATCAGGGCACAGCCCAATCAGAAGACAAACCCCTGCGCTGGCAGGGACCAGCAAATCCGCTTTCTTCCAGTGTGCACATGACTGAATGTGCTTCTGTCCATCATCTGGGTCATATATAGTTCAATGCGAGCTGAGCAGACAGGGCTGCAAGGAAATCTGGCGCGGTTCAATACCTTGTCTAGCCTGGGTTCCAGTATCTTTTTTTTTTATCTGACAAACTCATTTGTCTACCGGGACATGATGCTGTGCTGGCTGGAAGTTCCATTTCTACAGCAAGAACCCTATCTGGAAGCACAGAAGTTGTCCTTTAGCCACAGCAACTCGAACTTTTTTGATTGTTGCTGCTTTCTCCCATCACCCCCATCCCCTTTGACAAAGATCCAACTGTAAAAAGTCTTACGTAACAGTTCAGGACTACTTCGGTTCTTTTACTGGGTAAGCACTTTCAATTTGCTTTTTGTTTTTGTTTTTGTTTTTTTTTTTTTTAACTAAAAACCAATTTAAAATTGAATCTGTAGAGAGGCTTGACTAAAATCATTTAAGTAATTTGTGTAGTGAAATACTGTCAGTGAAATTTTTGGTCTCATTTCTGCACGTGCTCCTTTGTTCTCAGAACAGAAGCTTTTATACACACCCCATAACGCAGCTGGAGAAGAGTTATGAAGTCAGTTATTATAAGGAACACAAAGGTTGCTTCGCATTCTTTGCCTTTAGATAATTAATTTTGTATTTATTTTATTAAAGCAGAGTATTGAAAGGAAGAAGAAATTCACAAAAGAATAAACTGTTGGAGAATCCAGCAAAGTTTGAAGTTATCACCACCTTTTCTATCTGTAGTTTTGTGTGGCCAAACACTTGTGCCGCCTGGGGCGGTGGGGGTAGAGGCAAGCATAGACAGAGAGGAACCAAGCCAGACATGGACAAAGGCATGAGCCAAAACCAGACAGTGCTGGCGGTTCGATAGGCCAGCAGTGGGTGAGACAGGTCAGCCAGCTGCAGGGGTGGGAGGGGGAAGGGGCATGGATGCGTGAGGTGCTCATGCGTGCGATCGTGACTGGATTCTGAAACTGCCAGCCATTTTCCAGCTATGCTTTGTACAATCTAAAGGAATGTATGTCCTCCGAAGCAGTCTGGCCACAGCCCGGTGAAAGAAGGGAGTTGCGATAAATACCACAACATATGGAATCAGAAAATGCTGGGAGCTGGAGTGGGCTAGAGGGAATGCAGAGGGTGTGGAAATTTTTTAGTGATCTGGAATGTGTTGAGTGACAGGAAGTGCCCCAAGCGCGCCCCCCCAACCAACTCTTCTCAGTCGCGCCTGCTTTTGTCTAACTCTTGTAATCTACACACTACTGCTTACAAAGCTGTCTGAGTTTAAGACAAAAAGAAACATAAAAGGCTCTCCGTTTCACAGTACCTGTGATATGGAAGCAATGCACAAAGCATGTCCCCTCGAGTCTGTGGAGATTTTTTTTCTGGTACACAGAAGATAGACAAATTTTCCATGGAAAAACTATGGACTATACATCCAAATTTTTTTTTTCAAATCCTGATTCTGTTATACTTAAAATTCTTAGGTTTTGTTCGTTAATTTGAAAGAGATTTATTTTGTTTGGTGAAAATACTGCATCTGAAGTTGTTTCTAGTTTCTATGTAAAAATTTGGACTTGGGAAGAAAAAGTACAAAGTAGTAAGTAGAGTGTATTAAAAGAAAAAGAAAAAGGTAGATTTTTTCCTTTCATTGGTTGGAAAATATTTTGAAGAACTGTTTTTTTTCTTTTAGGAAAAGCACCTCTCTCTTACTTTCTGCTTGTATATCATAAAGATAACTTTATTCTACAATAAATGGAAGGTAAAAAAAAACTTTTGAGACAAAACAAGGGTTGTAGGTGAAAAACAACTTAGGATTTCCCTAAACTTCCATATTCTCAAAAGAGACACTAAAACTTAACAGAAAAGTAGCCAAATAATTAAATGGCTAACTAACCCTACTTCTGGGAATATGAAATGGAAAATTAGTGTGCACAAAACGATGTTCTGCAGTGTTTCTACCTCCTACCACAAAGGATGTGAGTGGTCAGCCTAGGAGTTAATCTTTCCTAGTGTGGTTCTGAGCCTTCACGCCGAGCAGACGTTATTCACATGATGATTCGAAAAGTCCATTCATATATCTCACTACCTGGATTTGAATAGAAACCAGACAGCAATTCTTTAGTTCCAGCCACCATTCGCCCCACTGGACAATAGCGATTTGTTAGCACAGAGTCACAGGCTGTGGGACACAAAGCTTGGAGCTGCAGAAAGATGGGGGATTCAGAGAACAGGAAATTACAGGCTCGATGCACTCCTGGCAGCTCTGAGAATACAAAAAAAAAAAAAGGCAACACAGAGATGCCATGTTTAAGAGCTACTTCTAGCTTTTTTAACCACCTCCAATGTCATAAAAGCTCTATTGCGGAGTACATGAAGTCGCAAGCTCCATGTGCTCTCTTTTCTCACTCCAGGGGATTTCATTCAATGCGCGGCAGTCAGAAATATCAAAAGCATCCAGAGTTGACTGGCTGAATGCTCTGGTAGAAAGGACATAAGCATTATATAAATGTCAGGGGAAAATATGCTTAGTTCCACAAGTGATACATAATAAAATGTCTTTTACAAATTATTTCATAAGACCAGATAATCAAAATAAAATCAAATATATCAAAACTATAGGGGCACTATTTTTTCTCCAAGATAGCACATAAAATTTATTATTTAATTCCATCAAAAGTTTCTTTGGGGGGCTGGAAGTGGTTGGAGCACTTGCCTGGCATGCGCGACAGCCTGGGTTCAAACCCCAGCACCACATACACAACTAAGTGTCAGAGAAACAAAGGCCAGATGAAGAAATAAATAAAATTGATTCTCTCCTCTCTATCTCACCCTCTCCCTCTGTCTTAAAAAAAAAATTTATTAACTAGTCTTACATAGAAAACTCCTGAATTCTGGGTTATAACTGCCAAAGCAAAAATTAAAAATAGAAGCCCCATGCACTTCATTTGTAATACCAGAAAGGAAAACTATATTTTCTTTCATTGGTTATCAAATTATTATAGCTCCCTGGCTAAATTTAGAAACTGCCTCTACTTCATGCTCTTAAGACCTAAAAAAATAAAATAAATGAATATTCTAAGTGAGGGAGGAAAAATAATTCTCCAGTTTCAATCAATGAGCAGAGGAAAAGCTTACAAGGGCTTGGTCCAGGCCCTCATGTGTCAACCTGAGCACCAAAAGGCAAAACTAGTGTCCATTTCAACAGGAAGAGACCCTGCACAAGGCAGCTGTAATTGGTTTTGTTCTTCTGTGATGGATTAGCAAAACCAAGATATCATATCTGAAAGATTCATCAGATGAGACCATGAACAATCAAAAGGTGCTTTGGAAAAGTGAACTCTTCTCCTCTACCTTGTCCTACAATAATGTGTCTTTAAGTTAAACATACACCAGATTAAATGTTGCTAGAATACAAATCAGCAACCTTTAAGCCACCAATAACTGAGTTTCTTCATTCTATCATCACTTATCCAACATAACCATCAGTTACTGTCTCAAACTGTGCTGCCCAATACAGCAGCCACTAGCACTTGTGGCTGCTTGGATTTAAACTAAGCAAAATAATATAGAAATTTCAGTTCTTTATTTGCACTAGGCACATTTCAGACTTTCAATTGCCTTATGTGACTAGTGCCTATCACACTGAACAGCCCAGATACATTTCTAACACTGTACATAGTCCTATTGGACAGTGATACTAACCATGCTCATGCATGCCTTCAACAAGAAAAAGCACAATGACAAGGACGACAAAATAGTTAATGATATGATACTTGACAGACGCTTACAAAAGCATGTGAAGTCAATGACAAAAAAGGAGGAGCAAATCCATCTTCTTTTCTTGGTCTGCAATGAAGAGGTTATAAAGAATATTAAGATAGTAGTGGCAGATAGGTAGTTGTGGCCAGAACAAGGAAAATATTCCATAATAGTACTAATTTAGTGTCAAAAAAGTTTTTCATAAACATGAAGTGGCTAATTCTATAGTTTCTTACAGTATCACTGTAATGGATAATATGGAATAATTACAAAGAGCAACCAAGGGCCCAGAAGTCAATCAGACCAGGGTGAGTTTATTACTAGCATCCACTTTACCAGCTATATTTATAACATATAAAGCAAAACTAATTTACTTCTCTGAGATTTGGTATCCTTATCTGCACAACAGGGAAGCAGCCATGCTACAGTATGTGTTTAAAGCATTTAGAAAGGTGCTAGGGACATAACAGAGATTCAAAAAAGGGTATCTATTATTCATTATATTTTACCCCTTAAATGAATGTGACTCCTTGTAGACACTATTCAAAACATATTCTTCAAAACACATGGTAAGCCTTCATAA
Source organism: Aplodontia rufa (assembly GCA_004027875.1). Classification (NCBI taxonomy): domain Eukaryota; kingdom Metazoa; phylum Chordata; class Mammalia; order Rodentia; family Aplodontiidae; genus Aplodontia; species Aplodontia rufa. The sequence goes on along the minus strand of PVKS010007057.1, from coordinate 69,120 downwards.
GCAATTCAACGGAATAGAAGTATTTGGAGGTTAAACATTTTTTTAACACCACTGCTTGACCGTGCTGCCCCATGTCCCTTGGTTTTGCCAGAAAAACTCATGTCAAATAACAAGCAGAGTCCCTATGTGTTCAGAGACTTATATTTATGGATCTGAGCATCAGTGATAGGAGGACCACATCCTAGAGGCAAAAAGCAAACTAAACTCTAATCTGCAAGGGACACCTGTGCATTGTGAAACGAGTAAAAAACAGTATCCAAATACCAGGAACCCAACACCTAATCAGAAAATAGTTGTATTGATAAGTCCGTTCTCTCATTGAGATGACTGAAGCATATTAGAAAACTTCAGATAGAAATCCTTTAAGAAAAACTGAATTGGAGCTTTCTTTAACATGGAAATTTCAATCTACTTTATAGTAGTAACAGCAGAGATGAACTGGCAAAACATCCAATGACTATTGCCTTTGATTATTGTGAACATGGTTTATGGTAGACACCAGAAGCAATGAATGGTACCTCCTCTCAAGGCTTTAGTGTTTAAAAAAAGAAAAAAAAAACAGTCAAGGAACTTCTATCATGACTACATGTCTTAATCCCCAAATCTACCATCAAATGAACTGGATGAGATTCTTAGACTCTGATACCATTCGAAATCTATCTATTCCATGCCTGCTTGGCACAAGAAACACTGATCTTAGGGTCCACTGGGCATGTGTTGGAATCCTAGCTCCAGTAACTCATTTTTTTTCCATTAACTTATTTACTATGAGATCTTAAGTCACTACTCTGTCATAGATTTTTTTTATCCAAAAAATGGAAATATTAATGCCTCCACATCTGTTATTTTAAGGTTCTAGAATTATGAATATAAAACACTTAATGCTGTGTCTAGCACATGGAAAATGCTCTGGAAATGCCAATTATACGAAAATTTTTAAGGGCTTGAAGTCTAGTTCACTGTCTGAGATATTCCCTAGACACAAAGAATGGAAATAGAAGGGTTCTGGGCTGATTCAGAGCACATGCTATCCTCTGTTTAAAAGTTAAATTAAGGTGCTAGTGCGGTAGCTCAGCGGTTACAGCGCTTGTCTGGCATGCACAAGTATATGGGTTCAAACCCCAGCACCATGTATACAACGAAGTGTCTGAGCAATGAAGGCCACATGAAAAACTAAATAAAAAATGGATTCTTTCTTTTTCTCTCACTGTCCTCTCTTTAAAAAAAAAATTAAATTAAAACATAAATTTTTAAACTGTCAACACTGCACAAAGAATTTAAAATCTTAGGAACAAATACTGAGTTAATTGAGTGAATTAATAAGGAAAATTATTTAAGTATAAGGGAGGACACCAGATCATATTAATGTAAGGCATATTTAATGCTGTGTCAAATTTAGTACTAGTAAGTATAGAAACCAAACAATTTTTTTCTTGGGACTGGACAGGAGCTCAGCAGTTAAGGTGCTTTTCTGGCACGTGTAAGGACCTGGTTTCAAATCCCAGCACCATATACACAACTAAGGGTCAGGGCAATGAAAATCAGATGAAAAACTAAATAAAATTGATTCTTTCTCTCACTCCTTAAAAAAAAAGAAAGAAAAAAGAAAAATTAAATAAAATTGATTTTCTCACTGTCCCCCTCTCTAAAAAAAGAAAGAAAGAAAAAGAAAAATACTTTTCTTTAGTATTTCCTTGAGTCTCTTTTAGATTAAGATTTCTACTAATTCCTCTTGATGAAGACAAGAACATGTGAGTCCTAAAGTACTATTCATGAGTGAGAAGTGTGCCCACAAGTAATCCCTGGTACCAAAAAACAAAATAGCCTCCTATAGGTATGGGAAAGAAAACTGGTCTCTCTGTTTTGGTTTTTTATTTTTGTTGTTGTTGTTTGGCTGGTTGTTTTTGTGGTAATGGGGATGGAACTCAGGGCCTTGAGTATGCTAGGCAAGCACCCTACCACTGAGCCACATCCCTGCCCTTTTTATTTCCAGGCAGGATCTTTCAAAGTTGCCCTGGCTGGCCTCAATCTTGGGACCCTCTTATCTTGGTTTCTCAAGTACCTGAGATTACAAGCATGTGTCACATGCCCAGCAGAATATTTCTCTCTGTTAAAATCAAAAACTACAGAAAGAATTCCTGGGCAAAGTATTTTCCTACAACATCAATGAACTAATTTTAAATTTGAAAATAATCCAGTAGCAAAAAGAAATAACAGGTGTTCATTTTTTTTTCTTTGGTACCAGAGATACTTAGATACTTAACCACCACTAAGCTACATCCCCAGTCTTTTTTTTTTTTTGAGACAGGGTCTTGATAAATTGCTTAGGACCTTGCTACATTGCTTAAACAGGCCTGGAACTTAAGATCCTCCTGCCTCAGCCTCCCGAGGAGCTGGGATTACAGGTGGCTGGGTTTACAGGCCTTGTCTGGCTAGTAAGTGTTTCTTTTTTCTTTTCTTTTTTTAAGAGAGAGAGAGAGAAAAAAAATCAATCTTATTTAGTTTTTCATGTGGGTTTCGTTGCTCTGACGCTTCATTGTGTATGCAGTGCTGGGGTTCGAACCTGCATCCTCATGTATACCAGGCAAGCACTCCGCCCCTAGTAGGTGTTTCTTTTTTTTTTTTTTTCAGAGCTGCTAGGCAAGCGCTCTGCCACTGAGCTAAATCCCCAACCCCAAGGTGTTTCTTAATGATACTGACTAACTGAAAAATACTGAACATGCCATATAATTTTTCAGAATATGTAAGGGCAAACTGTAAGGGAGATAATGTGACACAATAGGAAATCTAAATAGGAGCTGATTCTTACAGAAACTGTCCAACCTAGATGTGAACTTATATCTTAGCTTTGCCACTATCTAACTATGCAATTTTCACCAAGCCACTCCTCCGTGCCTCTAATACCAATGATAGTCCAAATAATGCATTCATAACTAGAGCCTAAAGAACAAACAGCACTTCAAGGTGAGTATCGGGATTTGCTAGAGGGCATTGACATTCAATCTCTCCAACATCTAACCTTCATAAATGTTTTACAGAAACACTTTAGACACAGACTGAAATACATATACACAGATACATGTAAGTGCATAAATAAATAGTTCTATTATCAAGGATTTCCATGAATGTCATCATCATTGATAAAACATAGAAAAGATTCCTGAAGATCTTTAGCAGATGATTCTGTCTCCTCATTAAATGCTAATCAAGCAGAGCCCTCTATCTCCAGTCATCCAACTAATAAATATTAAGCTACAAATAAGTACCATGCACAGTGTTGGCCCCAGGTTGAATGGTAAAAATAAAAAAAAAAAAAAAAGAGATTACCTGCCTTCATGGAGCTAACGGCTTATAAAATGAGATAAGCAAGGGATAGAACCCCACCATGAAAAAAAAAAATAGTAGGGAACTGAGTTCAGAAACCTTGAGAATAGGTCCAATGATTTGGGAAAACTGTTTTGCCCTCTGCTGAACTCATAAAATAATGGAGAAATACACACTGAGATCCATTTGATTCAAGCAAAGAGATATGCTAAACTACAGGATCTTAATAGATTTTCAATCGAATCATTAAGCCATTAAGGAAATGAAATTATTCAAACACAAAGACTGGCTTCACAAAGATCATTAACCACTACCATACCACTACCATAAAAAACCTGACATCTCCTTTTGATTGGATGCTTAAGAATAAGACAATTTCAGGGATTGAGTGGCAGCTCAGTGGTTGCAGTGCTTGCCTGGCATGCGCGAGGATGCAGGTTCAAACCCCAGCTACAAAGGGGAAAAAAAAAGAATAAGACAGTTTCTACAGGGGATGAAATAAAGGGAATCTAGGCAGGGAATGACATTCTAGGAGTAGATTATGATACATTAGAGCATTAAATGCAATACATATTTCCTCTCTCCCCTAAGATATATTCTTAGCACTTACCATTTCCTTTGATGACTTGTGCCAGGGTTGCCCTGATGACACAGTTAACTAGTACTCAACCCATGACTAAGCTGGCACTTAGAAATCAAGAATATTTGAGTTGGATGATAACTATGAAGAGAAGGGATGGCTAGAGTCACAACTGGACTTCTGTGGCAATTCATCTTACAAATCAGAACCCTTATATCTGTAAGGTATCCAAAGACCCTCTTCCAATTGGAATTTGCTGTAATAGACTACTTAATGAATTTGCTGTTACCAATGGAGTCAAGTACATGCATCCACAATGGCTCAATATTATATCTCCACAGAATCTCCCAAGTTCCAAATGTCCCAATTAAGAAATTCCCACTCCAGTTATGTGCTTACAGAATTTGGGTTTCCACCTAGATTTTTCTCACTAGTAAAGACTCAATTATCAAGTGGACTTTGCTTCTTTGTTCACCGATTATCAGTTAACCAGAAAAGAGGTCTGATAAATATACTTGGAGCAAATTAGACAGTTAAAAAAAAGGAGGACTTCAATCTGCTTATTGGTTACCGTGACCTAGATTTTTCTGGGATTACTTCCAATTGGCGTTACATTTTGTCAGACTCGTTTGTCTGTATTATCCTATACTACCACACCAGAACAATTCATTCTGCTTGACCATGTAAGAGTTTCTAGGTTTATGATTCATTCAATCGAGAGATATCTATTCAGTGCTTACTATATGCCAAGCCCTACTATATGCACTGAATATAGAGTAGGAAACAAGACAAAAAGACCCCATCTTTGTGCAAGTCACAAAAACTTGAATCTAGTCTCAGCCTGATCAGACACGTGTGACCCTAGAAAAAACTGTCTCTGTGAATCTCAGATACCTCCTCTGGGGCAAAAGAATAGGAGATAATGGTACTTCATAAGGCTGTAAGTGAAAATTATATAATGTTTACATCCAGCATAATGCTTTAAACACCACAGATTTCATCTTACAGTGACATAGCAGCTATAGTTTTGCAAATTGCAAGTATTACTATATTCCATGCTGTTTTTATCTCCATACCTAAAATAATCAATCTAATTTTTTTATTAGATGAATATGGAGTTACAATTGAGGGGGAAACATTGTCAAACAATCAAAAACACATGTATATATACCGAGTTATCCAAGGCTAATGCCGTGTCTTGGATGCCCCGCTAGGGTTCCCCGTGTTTCTGTTTCCCCCAGAAGACCTCCTCAGTTAAATGGATATCTCGTGGAGGTCAGAGATCTCCTTCTGAGATGATAATCAATCTAATTTTTAAAAATAAGTCTCGGGGCTGGAGCAGTGGCTCGGCGGTTACAGCACTTGCCCGGCATGCACAAGTACACGGGTTCAAACCCCAGCACCCATGTACACAACTAAGTGAGCAACAAAGGCAATGTGAAAAACTCAATAAAAATTGATTCTCTGTCTCTGTCTCTCTCACTGTCCTTCTCTCTTTAAAAAAAAAATAATAAGTCTCAATGGCATAAGTGTATCTAAAATATTTGCTTCAAGTGTTAACAGGTAAACAGAATAAGAATTGTCAATGGTAAAACTCAACTTTCTGGCTCTCAGTAAGCTCCTGATATATAAGCCGAAAATATGAGAAAGCAAGAGTCTATGAAAAAACTGAAGTCATGATGTGAAGAGTAAAATAGGTCCTAGTACTCAGACAGATTTCAAAGGGTATGCACTTTATCTCTCGTAGTATTAGGCAATTTAATTGGAAATTATATAGAAGAAACCTATATAAAAGATTCAGGCTCAGCTTCTGCCTCAGCCATGAAGAAAGCATTTCTTTTCCTCTGAAAAATATTATAAAAGTCTCATAAAGGGGGCTGGAGCGGTTGCTCAGTGATTATGCAATGAAGTGTTGGAGCAGTGAAAGCCTCATGAAAATCTAAATAAAACTGATTCTCTTTTTTTCTTTAAAAAAAAAAAGGGGGGGAGGGTCTTGGTCTCAAAAATTTTCTCTGAAGGCAAATTCTTAGCCTGATTGCAGTAATATACTTCACAAAATATTTTTTCACTTTATATGCTTACTGTACCTAGACTAAGAAGCACAAATGTGAAGACAAAAAGGGATTCATAATTCTGAAGAAATTATACATAATCCCATTACCTAAAAAAAAAAAAAAAAAAAAAACTTTGTCAAAATTCGGTAAATTTCCCTCTAGTTTTACTTCATATTTATTCATTTTAATTTATTATAGACTTTTTAAATACCGGGAATTCTTCTGCCATTATACAAATGTACAGAAAATTTAATATTTTGCTGGGCATGGTAGCACACACCTGTAATCCTGACAACTAGGGAGGTCTGAGGCAGGAAGATCACAAGTTTGAGGCCAGCCTCAGCAACTTCGTGAGACCCTGTCTCAAAATAAAAAATAAAAAGGGCTGAGCATATAGATCAATGGTAAAGTACCCCTGGGTTAAATCCCTAGTACCTAAAAATACACCAACAACAAAAAGAAAATTTAGAATTTTTTAAATACAAAATTTGTCACCAATAACCCCACTTAGAGAAAATTTATCTTAACATGGCTCAGATGCAATAGAATCAACTCTCAATATTTTTTTTTTTCAAAGAGAGAGAGTGGGAGGGAGGGAGGGAGAGACAAAGAGAATAAATTTGATCTATTTTTTTCATCTGGCTTTTGCTTCTCCAACACTTAGTTGTGTATATGGTGCTGAGTTTGAACCCAGGTCCTCACGCATGCCAGGCAACCACTCCAACCACTTAGCCACCACTCTAGCCCCCATTCTCAATATTTTTATATCCTGATTTATTCACTTATAAAAGCACTTCTCAAGTCATTAAAATGGCTTTATAGAGATCTGGATGGTTTTTAATTATTCTCCATTATAAATACTTTAGTGAATATACTTAACACAGAAATCATTATCCACATTTCTGCTAATTTTTGTGGTCTGATCAATTTACACCCCTATCAGCAAAGACTGATAGCAACTGTCTCACTCTAAGCTCACAAACACTAAGAATGTGCTATATATAATAAGCTGTACCAAATATAATGTTTCTGTTTGCTCAATGATGAAAAAAAGTTTTAAAGGAAAATAAGAACAGAAAATACAAAAGGTCTTCCTGGTAAGACAAATTATACATCCCTATAAATGCTAGGCAATTGAGAATAATGTTGAAAACCTTCTGATAGGACGGAGTGTATGTATATTTAACATCAGGATCCAAATACTTTAGAAGTTAAAACAAAACAAACCAAACCCAAGTAATCTTTCTTATGGATGTATTTCATTACTTAGAACGAATGAAATGGATCAAGAATGCATCCCATCACTGCAGCGGATAGGGGATGATATACAAAACTGCTGATAAAACAAAATGCATAAAAATCAATGTTTTAATCTCTGAATCAAATTTTAGGCATCACAAAGTATTAAAGATGGATGTGTATTTTTGGTTTTCCAAATATAATAGAAAGTTCTATAAGTCCTTACTGAATATTAATTATTCAACAAATATTTATTGAATGCCAACTTTGTTTCAGGTACTTTATTTATTTATTTATTTTTAAAGAGAAAGGACGATGAGAGAAAGAATCTCAATTTTATTTAGTTTTTCATCTGTTCTTCGTTGCTCCAACACTTTGTTGTGTGTATGGTGCTGGAGTTCAAAACTGCATCTTCATGCATGCCAGGCAAGCGCCACAACCTCTGAGCTACCAGTCCAACCCCAGGTACTTTCAATTTAGATCAAAAGTTAAGAACTCTTTCCTCAAAAAACTTACTTGAGGGCTGGAGCGGTGGCTCAGCGGTTACGGCGCCTACCTGGCATGCGAGAGTACTAGGGTTCAAACCCAGCACCACTGTCTCTCTCACTGTCCCTTTCTCTTTAAAAATAAATAAATAAACTTACCTTGATTCTTTAGCATCCTCTTAAACCATGCAAACTTTGCCCTGCCTAATTATCAAAATAACATTTCTCTGACTATATCTAGATAAAGGAAAGAAAGCATTTCAATACACCATCATGAATTTCAAAAATCAAAATTTCCTGAGAGGAAAAAAAGTCAATGCAATCCAATTAAATAGATTCCTTTCACACTTCCTTGTACCAGTACAGTTATATTTACCTGTAGTCAAGAGGACTGTAAACAGAAAAAAACAAAAACAAAAACAAACAAACAAAAAACCTTTTTAACAGAATAAAAACTATAATTTTTCATTTCCTTGTTGTTTTCTCTATATATCTTGCTTAAGTCCTACCAGAAAGGTTTTTTTTTTTTTGGTCAGGGTTATAAAACCCAGGGACGATTAACCACTGAACCACACCTCCAACACTTTTTTATTTTGAGACAGTGCTTCACTAAGTAAGTTGTTTAGGCTCTCCCTAAATTGCTCAGGCTGGCTTTGAACTTGCAATCCTGCCACAGCCTACCAAGTCACTGGGATTAGAGGCATGCGCCACCATGCCCCACAAGAAAAAATTTTTTTAGAGTTTTACTTTTTTTTTTTTTTTAAGAGAGAGGGATAGTGAGAGAGACAGAGAGAATGAATTTTATTTAGTTTTTCATGTGGCCTTTGTTGCTCCAAGACTTAGTTGTGTATGTGGTGGTGCCAGGCAAGCACTGTAACCTCTGAGCCACTGTTCCAGCCCCAAGAAAGAATTTTTTGTTGTTCTTATTTTCCAAGAAAGAATTTTTTTTCAAGAAAGAATTTTTAACAGAAAATAATGTTCCAGGTTTCCTGCAAATATTCCTACTACTAAAGGAATTATCACATTAACTCCATGATCCATAAATGGGAGCTGATCTGCTCAGTTTGAAAAATCGGATTTCCAGTACTGTTTTGCATCTACTAAAAGACTTTGATACCTGCATATCAATGTCTTTCAGACACTGTGTTCAGACATCTCACCTCCTCAAACAATAAGAAGTACCACTTACTGAGGGACTGCTGTTAAGTGAAGCAGTAAGTAGCACTTTTCTTTTTTCTTTTTTTTCCCTATGTGAGTTTGTGTGTGCGTGTGTTACTGGAAACTAAACTCAGGAGTGTTCTACCTCTGACTTACATCCACAGCGCTTTATTTTTTTTTTTTTTTTAAATTTTGAGACAGGGTCTCACTAGATGCCCAGGTTTACTATTATCAGTATGTTTTACCAGTGAAGATACCAAAGAGTGGAAAGAAATGATTCATCTGTTGAAAGTGTTGAGTCTAAAATAAAAAACTGGAAAAAAAAAAGTGGGAGGGACTTGGGCTAAGTGGTTAGGTGCTGCAGGGTTCAATCTCTAGTACCAAAAAAGAAAAGAAAAGAAAGAAAGAGTACAGATTTAAACTCAGATGTCTTGATCTTGGAAGTCTGTTCATTTCATTACAACCAGTTTAATTTTTTATGGTTCAGTGAGATTTTTTCCCCCCTTTAAATTTTTTCCTGTCAAAGAACAGATAAATTGTTTTTCTGCTTTCCTAACATTGAAAAAAACCAGTTTCTAAGATCACAAGGATATGGGACTGTACAATGCAACTTTACATACAATGAAAATAGATTTCTGGATGTCAGCAAGTATACAATTTAAATTATGCATGGAAGTTTTAAAAAATAGCTATAAATCATTTATTTATGAGGCTTCAAGTCTCCAGAAAAAGGAAAACTTGATTGAGGTATAAACAATATATTCTAATTTGGAGAAGTATATTCAGCATTTGCTAAAATATCAACACTAGTTTCCACTGTGTCAACACTATGCTAATATTTTAATGTTGTTAAAAGAGCATATCTTAGAAGAATGGCATCTCTGGACTATATGTGACTGCAACAGCCCTTTGAAAACAGTAAAACAAAATAATCACTATTATTTTAAGGTGCTTGTTCTGCCTTAAGTTAGCCCCCTGGGAATTTGTAGTTACTGTCGATAACAAATTACTAGGTATTTGCCAAAAGAATTTCCTTAATTCTGGGGGGAAAAATGGGGGGAAAAAAAGCACAGACAACATGAGTTTAATCAAAGCTTCATTACTAAATTTCTTACTGAAAAGCTCTAAGTCTCAATTGCCTCAGATGTAAAATGAGCTCCTCATACAGTGAAACTACAGTTTTTCTTTTAAAGAGAGAGAGAGAGAAAAATTTTTAATCTGATTTTTCTTTTTCCCTCCACTTAATTGAGTACGTGGTACTAGGGATAGAAACCAGGTCCTCGTGCATGCCCGGCAGGCAGGAGAAACTATCATCTTTAATCATAAAGTGCCTTGCCCAAGACGGAGGAGTGCTCAGTTGTTGTTTGTTCTGTTTTCTTCCCTTATGAGGGCACTGAGAATTCCAAGTTTGCTAGGGAATCTGCAGGAAGGACTGCACTGCCCGAAGCTGTGGCTGGAAAGCAATTCTGTTGTTCACTTAGTGAGGTACGCAAGCATGACTCAACAACAGAAGAGTTGACTCATCCAGAGTCACTGAGCACCTGTTCCAAGGCAAGCCAAGCACAAAAACGCCTTGAACCTGCCTACCAGGACCTCGCAGTCTAGCAGGGGAGAGACACCTGTAAGTAAGGGTGTAACTGCCTGGATGTTATGGAAGCACAAAGCAGAAGCATTTAACCTTAAAGTTAGGAGATTATCTGAAGGAAGAAACCCTGAGGTGAATCTTGAAAAATAAGTGGAATTTGTAGAAAAAGGAGATTCTTAGGTGCCAAGAGAAGTGTGACCAAAAGTACAGATGTGACTGACCAACTCATGTGTTCAAGAAAGCACGTGTGCAGTGTGGCTGAGGGGCTGACCAGGTTCGAGGGGCTTCCTGTATCAGCTCCATGCTCTAATGCAGTAACTCACTAACCTTGTATAAAAGTGCTAACTTCAATTCCATTTTAGTCTATACCGTAGTTCTCCCTCCACCTGTTTTAAATACAAGTGTAAACACAGTCACGAGGCACACGAAAATGGGAAAACTGCTTGAGAAACCAAAGCAACTATCTGAACGGGGTAACTGGTAAAGCTGCTCCACAAAGTTTTCTCAGATTTTGACTTTATTGATGCATATGAATGAATACACATAAAAGCCCCCCCAAAATACATACTGAATTAAAATTGCAGTTGATAGAGAAAAATCAACAGTTTTCTTTATTAAAGGACCCAGTGGAACTAAGATTTTAAAATAATTTTCCCTTCTTCCCCCTACCCTTTCTTTCACATGAATTTAGTCAGAACATTTCTTGAAATTATTTTGTTTGATCACTATTTTTAGTTGTTAAGGTCCAAAAAGCTAGGAAATGGAAATTCGGTAATATAGTGCTAAATTTTTACATTCTGACATTAAGTCTTTAGGTTAGCTCCATGCAGAGGCAGTTAGTTTTAAGCAAAAGTCATGACTGACTGTCAACAAATACTGACTGGGAACACGAAAGAAAGAAAAAAATTCAGAACAAATCAAGCAAAAAGAGTATGCCTAGTTTAGGAGCAATGAGAAAAAGGTGTGGATTTAGGAGGTAGAACATTGGGGCCCCATAATAAAGGCCATGCTAAGGCACTTAGATTTTACCTATGGGTATTTACTTAGCCACAGGGAGAAGACAGTAGAAGCATGCAAGCCCAGAGGCAAAGAGACCGCTTGAGTTGTTACAATCATTTAGATGAAATGATGAGGTTCTGACCAAAATGTTGAAAGTAAAAATGTAAAGGGCTGTCACATGCTACAATGTGAACTATAAGGACATTATGTTAAATGAAATCACAAACAAAACAAAACTGTAAAATTCCATTTATACGAGGTACCGAAAGTAGTCAAAATCATAGAAACAAACTAAAATGACCAGTTACCAGGTGCTGGGAAGAGGAAGAAATGGAAGTTGTTGCTTACTGGGTATGGAGTTTTGCAAGATGAAAAGCATTCTGGAGATCTGTTGCATAACAATGTGCATATGCTTTATATTGCTTTTTTTTTTTTTTGAGAGAGAGAGAGAGGGAGGGAGGGAGGGACAGTGGGGGGATGAATCAATTTTATTTAGTTTTTCATCAGGTTCTCGTTCCTTCAACACTTAGTTGTGTATAAGGTGCTGGGGTTTGAACCCAGGTCCTCATGCATGCCAAGCAAGCACTGTAACCATTGAGCCACTGCTCCAGCCTCTACACTGCATATTAAGACAGTAAATTTTGTGTTTTCAGCAACTGAAAAAAGAATGCAAAGGGGTGTGGATGTGTGTGGGGGGGGGAGGCAGGCAGGCAGGCAGAGAAACAGACACAAGACATTTTGCTCTAATCAGCCTCTGGAAAATGTTTCATGCTATTTTTCCCGAACTGTATAATGAACGTGACTAAGTGGTATGTGATTTGCAAGGCACCTCCAAGTTTCATGTGACCCCAAATATCTCCCCCAGGCAGTGTCATGCTACTCAACATTTCCTCCATCAAAGTCATTCATTCTTCTAAATAAAATTGATTCTCTCTTTCTCACTGTCCCTTTAGCTCTTAAAAAAAAAAAAAAGTCATTATTTCTTTTAAATAAAGAATACACTTAAAATACTAATCAAAGAATAGCTCAAACGTAAGAAGTACTTCATAGAATAAAAAGTGACGGGGCTGTAGCTGTGGCTCAGCAGTTGAGCGGTTCCTGGCATGTGCAAGGACTCAGGTTCAAACCTCAGCAACACATACACAACTAAGTGTAGGAGAAACAAAGGCCAGATAAAAGAAATAATAAAACACTTGGAAAAAAATAATAAAGTGAAACCTTGGACTGGGAGTGTAACTCAAGTGGTTGAACACTTGCTTAGTATGCATGAGGCCCTACCTAGGCTGGATCCCTAACACTGAAAAAAAGTTTAAAGAAAAAAAAAAAGTGAAACCTTGCCAACTTTTGCACAACCCTATTCCTGACCAAGGTATTAGTAGTTTGGTGTGACTTCTTCCATAACTTTAATATAACTACAAAGGCAAAAACTGATTTTTTAAGACCACTCTTAAATAATTATAACAGTCATAACTGGTATTTTAACAAGTCCTTGATTCTTAGGCTTGCCCTCAGACTTTTAAACCAAGCTGCTGTTTTGCTTTTTTAAAAAATAATTTTTCTTCTGTTATACAACTTTTTAAAAAAATAATTTATTCTTTTAATCCACAACTTACCTACCCATTTTACTGAATAGACATATTTAGCTGTTTCCAGCTAGGGACTATTACAAACAATACTGTATGAACATTCTTCTGTATGTCTTTCAGAGCACACGTCATACACTTTTATAGCGCATATGCATAAAAATGGACTTGCTTATGTTCAACTTTCACAGATGCCACTGAAAGTTTCAAAAGGATCTGTACCAATTTACATTCCACTTCTGCCAACAGTGTGTGTTCCAACTGTTCTCATCAATACTTTGTGCAATCAGTTCTGTTATTTTAATTTAGCCAGTATGATGGGTATGCAATAGCATATCATTTAAAATTTTTCATTTTTCCTATATCTAGTGATGCTGACTGAGTACCTTGTACCAGATTTTGATATTTGGGAGGCAGACTTAATAATCTTGGTGACCAACTAGTTGGAGGAAAGAAGAGAAAATCTAGAATATTGCCACCGACACCCCCCAAAAAAAAGACATTTGTGGAAAAGGGACAGACAATACTTGTTTCTAAAGCAATTAGGTCTGGCTTTCCCCTGGGAATGAGCATGAGAGATTCACCAATTGAAACAACAAAAACTTAGGAGGGCACATGCAGGTTCCTACACTAAAAAAAAAAAAGTATGCAACAAAACCTCCCACACCATCCATGTATTAGGTGGAAAAGAAAAATTTATAATCCTAAGAAGATAAAACTAAACTATAATATGTCAAAAACAATTTCATAATGTTTAAGACGGCCCTTCTATAACTTCCAAGAATGCCTGTAAAGATGTGAGAAAGAAATCCATAAACAGTGATGATCCTACCAAATGGAATTTAAAAACAGTTAAAGCTTTAAAAAAAGGCAAGTTCAATAAATGCCATGCCTTCATGAAGACATCAGACAATCTCCTACTCTGACACTTACAATGTTCCTCTCATCTGAAAAAGTGAGAAAAACCAGGGTAATAAATAATCAACAAATATGTGAGAATCAGGGATGAGAAAAAAGATTCGGAGCTCTGAGATTCACTTCACTGGTGGAATAACTAGCTAATTATGGCTTCCCACCAAGCAGTATGCCATGGTTAAGATACTGTTTTTTTTTTGGGGGGGGGATGCCCCTTTTTTGTTTTATTTTTATTTTGAGACAGGACCTCACTAAGATGCTAAGGCTGGCTTTGAACTTGTAATCCTCTTGCCTCAGCCTCCAGAGACACTGAGATTACAGGATGGCACTACCATGCCCAATGACATAGGGGTCCTGAGTCAAGGAATCCTATATTGAAGTCTTAGCTGTATCCCATCTTAGCTATCCCATCTTAACCATAGGCAAATGACCTTCTCTAGCTTCAGTTTTCTTTATTTCCAAAATGAAAATCGTTTTCATTCACAGAATTACTGTCAACATTGAGATACGCAAGCAAAGCACTTAGTACAATGCCTAATAAATATAAGTTGATATTATCATCTGTAAAATGAAGACCCAGAAGATTAAAAAGTAAAATGCCTATCTCTCCACAGCCCCTCCAGCATCTATTTCTGTTTATTTTCTTCATTTTTGCCATTCTGACTAGCGTAAGGTGATATCTTAATGTGGTTTTCATTTGCATTTCTCTGATTACTAGTGATTTGGAGCACTTTCTCATGTATTCATTGGCTGGATCAATGTCCTCTGTTGAGAAGGTTCTATTTAGCTCTTTGGCCCATTTATTAATTGGGTTGTTTATGTTTTTGTAGTTGAGATTTCTGAGGATTTTGTAGATTCTGGATATGAGACCCCTGTCAGAGGAATCATAACCCATGATTCTCTCCATTTCTGTAGGAAACCCTTGACTCTTTTGATTGTTTCCTTGGCAGTACAAAAGATTTTATGCTTTATGGCATCCCATTCACTGATTTTTGACTTTATATAGGCACACGAGCATACTGTTGGTGGAGCTGCAGACTGGTATAGCCCCTCTGGAAAGCAGTATGGAGAATCCTCAAAAAACTATGGATGAGCCCACCATACGATCCTGCTATTCCACTCCCGGGTATTTTTCCAGGGGATTTAGAATCAGCACATTATAGTGACACAGCAATATCTATGTTCATAGCAGCTCAACTTACTATTGCTAGATTATGGAAACAATCCAGATGTCCCTCAGTGGATGAATGGATCCAAAAACTATGGTACATATATACCATGGAATTTTACACAGCAGTTAAATACAATGATATTGCAGCCTTTGAAGGTAAATGGATGGCTATGGAAGAAATTACACTGAGTGAAATCAGCTTAATCCAGAGAACCAAGGGTCGATTGTCTCCACTCATCTGTGGAGGATGGAACTAGACCCTGGCCGTTGAAAAAGATGGTCTATTATAATGTGTTAAATCCAGATATGGTGTAATGTCATACAACCTAATACTTTTTTAGAGATATTGTGGGAAGGCGAAGGGAGTGATAAGGGTGGGTAAATGGGGGGTGGGGGGCATTACTGGGAGTAAATCTAATATCCAGAATCTATACACACTTTATATTCTTTTGTTAAAAAGTTGTATGGTTGCTCAAAAATAAATTTCTCAATTAAAAAAAAAAAGTAAAATGCCATGCATAATGCCTAGCTGGGGCGTCTATTCAGATGGCAGCTATTGCGCCCCTTGCCCCTTAGGGAGTCTACATTATTCAGTGTTTTTTTTTTTTTTTTAAAGAGAGAGGGACAGTGAGAGAGAAAGAGAGAAACAACTTTATTTAGTTTTTCACATGGCCTTAGTTGCTCCAACACTCAGTTGTGTACGTGGTGCTGGGGTTTGAATCCGGGTCCTTGTGCTTGCCAGGCAAGCGCTGAAACCGCTGAGCCACCGCGCCAGCCCCCCATTATTCAGTGTTAAACAGAATGTGAGATGGTATAGGACTAGTCGTGATTAATATTGGTATGGAGATGGAATTCTTGAATTCCATTCCTGGGTCTGCCACTTACTATTTGTGTGATCTTAGGCAAATTATTTACCTCACTTTGCCTATTTCATCTGTAAAATGAAAAAAATAATAAGTACCTATTTTACTAGGTTGTTTTGAGAATCAGACCCATTCTTTAAGTATTTTACATATAAAACTCTTAAAACCTGGAATGTAAGTATTACATAAATATCAGCTGTTATTATTTCAGTAGTGATATACATGTTTTGTTTGAGAATGTTTGTGTTTGAACATGAGCTATTTAATATTCTCATGATTAAGAGAGGCCCAAAGGAAGTATTCATATACCCATCCTCAAAAATGGGAGGGAAAAAAGGACTAAGTGAGAAGTTACAATACAGAAACATATCGTTAACTAAATGTGATCTCATCTACTCATAATCAGCTATGAAGAAAATGTGCATTCTAGCTGTGCCTTAAGTACATAAGGATGTAGTTAAAGAGGCCTACATTGCACAGTCTGAAAAAAAATAACGTCTCTTACTTTGACCTTACAACAGCCTGGTAACCAACACAAGTAAAAGAAACATTACTTAGAACAGAATAATTAATTTCTGGAATCCTTCTTAGAAATGCCTTTCTGCATTACACTAGTTTTCTCCTTCTAATACTCCACAAATTGTCATCCCTGGGTAAATCAAAAGAGGTATCTAAAGAGGCAAAAACACAATCAAATAAGCATACTTTATTTAAATTTTAAAGGAAATTCCATGCTTGTTCTTAGAAGGTCAGAGAGTCAATCCTGAAAGCTCGCTTCTGCAGCTGACTTACAAAGTGGAACAAAATACTAAATTGTATGAGCAACAAATAAAACCAGTGACGCTTGTTTAAGAGTCTGCCTCCTCCCAGACTGACTTCTTGAAGAAAATAACTTATCACCACTATCTAGCTCACTGCCTGGTACAGAACGAAGGTGGCTGACAGACACTGAGTACAATTAGTGATTATTTACCCACTGTTCAGGCATAATTAAGCACCAGAGAGCTCTCAGTGGTTCATTTATGTCGAATTCTCCTTTAAATCTAGACAAGGCCAGGTACAGTTACGGAGCTGTAGCTGCACTTGCACCTGCTCTCATCCCAGACTTATTCTGAGCAGAAGTACTCCTTCTGCATGCCTGCCCTTATTTCCCTCAAATGACAGAGAGCTACTGTCATGGAGCTCAAGTGTGTAGTTCTTTCTGTTCAGGGAGGGAGGCAAATTCCAAACTCTTTGGTCATAAAAACATGATGGTCAACAAGAGCAGGTGTTGAGTAAGCCTGGTACACTTCCAAACAAAATCATGCCATCTAGAATTCTGAATTGAGGATGTCAGCCATAATCCATAACATCTGGATTTGCATCTCTGGCTTGGAGCTTTCTCCAAAAGAAGCCAGGAAAGAAAAAAAAATTTTTTTTAAAGAGACAGAATCAATTTTTATTGGCTATGTACGTGGGTGCTGGGGTTTGAACTCATGTACTTGTGCATGCCAGGCAAGCGTCGTAACCACCAAGCCACCGCTCCAGCCAAAAAAAAAATACTCTTGCCAATATGTATCTATGTAATTGCACACCCAAATACTTTGGATAAGAGTCCAAGACCTGGCAAATGGATGGAATGTAACACATGGAATGACCTGAATATATACCCATGCAATGGGGAGGATTTCCTTTCAAAACATAACTAGGCAAGGTGTGAACTGCCCCTCTGTGTCACAAGTTTGCAGAATTTACCCAGGAAAATAAGTACTTTGGAATTAGTGGTGGCAGGGGGCGGAAGGGAGATGCTCAGAAGTATGAGAGAAAAAATAGTACCATTACCTTGGAAAGCATAAAAGTTATCTCTATTTCTGCTACCCCAATAAAATAAATATATGTGATTGTAATGTGGTACATACTGGGAAAAAAATTACTGAACTGTGGACTCTGCAGTGTTGAAATTAAACACTGTAAGCTTTGGCAACTACACTATGTACACTTTCAAATTATTACATCATTACTCTGGTGAGGGCTCTGTACCAAGTTGGCATGGGTTCTGATGTGGTTTAGAGAGAGAATTCCTTGCCCTTAAAAAAAATAGATGACCTACAAATAATCTTTTTTAATACCATAGGAAAATAAATGATTTATTCCAGATTTTGTTTTAAAGGATAAAGCCGTACTGCCCAGTTATTTTTAAAAAGCACTCTTAGAGGGACTGGAGTGGCGGCTCAGTGGTTAAGGCGCTTGCCTGGCATGCGCAAGTACACGAGTTCAAACCCCAGCACCACGTACACAACGAAGTCTCAGAGCAACGACAGCCATGTGAAAAACTAAATAAAAATTGATTCTCTCACTGTCCCCTCTTTAAAAAAAAAAAAAAAAAAAGCACTCTTAGAAATTAATAAGATTTTAAAAAGACCACTTAATACAAGTTCTAAAAAACTTATCAAACTGTGTATGAATGCTTCTTAAAGTAGTGATTATTCATTTTTGGCAATAAAGAATTATTTAATAAGAGTGATAATTACCTTTATATTTATATTCTGGCATTGGAAGCTTAGACATCTTATAGATGCTAAAGATAGGAAGCCCTCCCTACTTCTCATGAGTATTTGAACAAGTTAACTTGACCTCAAACAGGTTAAAAAAAAAAGAGGGGGGGGAGAAAGCCTCAGCTCCCATAACCCAGGTATAATCTGACATGTGAAAGGATTTTTTTCATCTTTTAGCATAAACTATTTCAAATTATTAAAAAAAAAAAAAACCAGTGATGGGGTTGAAGTGGTGGCTCAGCAGTTACAGCTCTTGCTTTGGCATGTGCAAGGACGTGAGTTCAAACCCAGCACCACATACACAACGAAGTCTTGGAGCAACAAATGTCACATGAAAAATTAAACAAAATTGATTCTGTCTCTCTCACTGTCCCTCTCTCTTAAAAAAAGAGTGATAGGGATGGAGCAGTGGCTCAGTGTTTGGAGCGCTTGCCTGGCATGCGCAAGGACCCGGGTTCAGGCTCCAGCACCACATGCACAACTGGGAGTCGGGGAAACAAGGGCCAGATGGAAAAATAAATAGTCGAGTCAATTCTCTCTTTAAAAAAAAAAAAAGGCAGTGATAATAGTGCAATAACTATTACCCACATTCAAAAACTATCAAGGTTTACTTTCAGTATGGCTATCTCTACTTTACATTCTGGGGTACTTTCTTTTTTTGGTACCAGAGATTGAGCCCAGGGGCGCTTAACCACTGAGCCACATCATCAGCCCTTTTCATTTTTTATTTTGAGAAAGGGTCTTACTAAGCTGCTTAGGGCCTAAGTTGCTGAGGCTGATTTTGAACCTGAGATCCTCTTGCTTCAGCCTCCCGAGCCTCTGGGATTACAGGTGTGCACCACCACGCCTGGTCTGTATATGGTAAGGCAAACAATCTTAAGTTTCAATTGATGAATTTTTACAGATGTAGATATATATGTAACTACCATCCATATCAAGCTGTGCTCACAGATTTACAGTAGCCCACAAGATTCCCCCAGGACCTTTTCCCCAAAATATATCTAACCTCTGACCTCAGAGAGTATTAATTTTTCCTTATTAGGTTTTCCTAATATCCCTAATAATCAGATTCAGTCTTTTACATTTGTTTTCTTAAGTATGCCAACATTATTCCAATCATATACATTTTTAATACAATGACCCCATTAAATGGTCAAAGACCACAAAACAGGCAAAAGACTATATTTAGAAAACACAGTAAGCCTCCCCCTGATTTGTTATTTGTGTGTGTGTGGAGCTAAAATCCAGGCCCTTGGGTGAATGGAAGGCAACTGCTGTACCACTGAACAACATAATATCTCCAGCCCTTCCCAATATCTTTTTTTTTTTTTTTAAGGAAGTGAGAAAGAGAGAGACAGAGAGAATCAATTTTTATTTAGTTTTTCATGTGGCCTTTGTTGCTCTGATACTTAGTTAGTTGTGTACATGGGTGCTGGGGTTTGAACCCATGTTCTCGTGCATGCTGGGCAAGCGCTATAACCGTCAAGCCACCACTCCAGCCCCCTTTCCAATATCTTTCAAAAGGGTAGAAGACTGAGAAGGTTCTCATAAGAGACCAAAAAAGTAGGGCTTGGTGGCACACACCTGCAACCCTAGCAGCTTGGGAGGCTGAGACAGGAGGATTTCAAGTTCAAAACCAGCCTCAGCAATTTCGCAAAGCCCTAAGGAACTTAGTGAGACCCTATGTCAAAAAATAAAAAGGTTCTGGGGATGTGACTCAGTGATTAAGCACCTGGGTTCAATCCCCTGTACCAAAAAGAAAAAAGGAAAAAGAAGAAACCAAAGAAAAAAGTGGAATTTATTTTGATTTAAATAAATCCTAAAGAAAATCACTAGATTTTTCTTGAATAGGAAAACCTGTAATATTAAAATATTAATAAAATATTAAATTGAATTAAGCCCCAAATGTTATTCTTTCACTGCCTATCCATGTCTGAATAGCACTCCAATTACATTTTGTTGGAAGCTTACAACCATTTTAAGACCATACTCCCATGCCTAGAAGCTGGTGCCCTTCCTTAATGAGCCAAATCCCTACACAATATTTGTCCCAGTACATATGCACAAACTAAAGAGCTGTGAATCAACAGCTTTCTCATGGAAAAGTTGTTACTACTCCCTGAACCCTTAGACTAACAAGGTCTAACATATGATTTGAAAGGCCCCTTCCTCATTTCTACCTCTTAAAGTAGCACCAAATAACAGATTCTACTTCTAAAAGCCAAAGCTTTCACTAGTCCGTTTATGTATTCAAATATCCCTGAGAGAATTAAGATAATTTTGGGGTAAATTTCTTTAATAAGTTTGCTTTCATATAGACTCGATAAAACTCTGCTAAAGAATTTTTTTAATTTTTTAATTTTGAGAAGGAGAGGGAGAGGGGGAGAGAGAGAGAGAGACAAAAAATCAATTTTATTTATTTTTTCATGCACTTTTTTTGTTTGCTTCTCTAATACTTAGTTGTGTGTGTGGTACTAGAGTTTAAATTAGAGTGCTTGAGCCAAGCACACCAACCACTAAGCCACTGCTCCAGACCCAGGAAATAAAATTTGAGAGAGGAATAGAACGTCCCAAAGGGCTTCCAGTCCTAAGAATTTCCTAGAAGCAAAAAGAAACACTGAGGGCATTCTACAAAGAAAAGGTGCCCAGCACACATGTGGCTTACAAAGAACCTACAAGTCCCCCTCTTCTACCTACCTGACCTCAGTTCCCACTCAAGATGTTAGTTATGGACTTATGATTAATTCCTTAAAGAGATGTTATTCTTTAAGAATTTTATAGAGACTATACAAAACTCAAACAATTATCACAACATATGCCAAGAGTTACTGTCTTCTCTCCTATAGCCTGCTGCAACAGTAAGAGTTTACTCAAAGGGACTTTGGAAATTTTCACCACTGGCTTAGAGTTCCCTAACATTTGGACTTCACAGCAGTGATTCTCAAAGTAAACTCTATGAACATCCTAACACTCTTTTACATAGGCTGCAAATTGAAAATTATTTCTGTACTAATTTTAAGACCTTTTTTTTTTCACTATGCTGTTTGTACTGATGATGCAAAACAAATGTTGGCTTAAACTTCTGGCCTAAGTACTAGTCAAGCAATGGCACCAAAATGTACTGGTAGTCACTATATTTTTCATATTCTATTTTATTAAAATGCATTGGTGTATCTTGAATTTTACATGAATCTTTTATCCAAGCATGATTTTTTTGTTGTTGTTTTGGTATTAGATATTGAACCCGGTGGTGGGGTGGGGTGCGCATTCCAGAGGAAAATTTAAGAATGTCCTTGATAAGGCTGTAAGATTTATTGATTTTATTAAATCTTGAACCTTATATATACATCTTTATAATATTTTGTGTGACAGAATAGAAAGTACACATAAAGCACTACTGTATACCAGGAACCTCAAGGAAAAGCATGTGAGCTATTATTTGGGTTGTAAGCTGTACTAGTCAATTTTTAGGGACTATCATTTTACTTGAAAGTAAAACAGTCAAATTACAGTTATTCAGAGTTGGGTATCTAACAGATATTTTCTTGAAAAGGTACAAAGCAGCTAGGTGCAGTGGCACATGCCTATAATCCCAGTGGGTCATATATATGATATTACAAAATCATACCTGGCTGGGCACAGATTGAAAATAACACTTCTGTAGATATGTCAACAAAAAAGTTACCTCACAACTGCCAAATATCTGTGTGATTACCAACAAAGGGGTATTTATGAAAATAAAGCACCTATGACTCTGGTCCAGTATGTCTACAGATACGGACAGAACAAAACACTAGCCTAAAGTGTGACTGTAAAAATCTAGTTTTACACAGAGAATAGCAAGAAAACAAGCAATCAGTGAGATGTATTAGATATGACCAAGCTTATCCATCTAGTTTCACTCTACCATCATACATTAAAAATGAGAGACAAGAGTCAAAAATAAAGGATCCATCACTGACATCTAACCAAACAGTGAAGACTCTTGGCAGGTGTTCTCTAAGATATAATTCCCCTCCTATGCAAACAAAGCCCTAACCTGAGTCCTCTGGCTTTATCACACTAAACCTTGACAAGAACTATCATTAGTGTCCAAACTCCACTTTTTACAGGCTGGTGACATGTGTCAGAGCTTTATTCCTGGTGCCATTCTTGCCTGCCGATTCAGGAAAGGCTTCCATAATGCCTCTGGCTTTTCTAAAATACCTTCACGTCGCAAGGCAGCAGATGACACCAACTCCCTCCTGAGAATGGACACTTGGCCAACACCCCATGCTGCAGAGGATTTGGAGGTTCTTGATCTTTATTAAAATCATTTCTACTTTCTCACTGGCAATGAAAATATGTTCCTCCCCAGGAAGTAGCCTCTTCCATCCAGTGGTTGTCACCTTTGATTAGAAAATAGTAGTAAAGTATAGCAGCAGCTGATAAATAGATGTCAGAGACTAAAGGACCGTCACAGATTTTTGATCACTTAACAGCTATTTCTCATTTCATACCATGGACACTTTTTAAGCCAACAATACTCAGTATTACCTACTTAGTCAAATACTTCAGCAAAGTATACCCAATCCAAGTCAACGGTCCATCTGTACTAGTTCTGGGTATATCCCTTAGGCTAAGAGGTTTGACCTATCAAGCAAATGGATTTGCAGGCTATGTACTTTATAGATGGCCAGCAGGACATCAGGACTTGGGGAGGGGGGGAAGCATGCTTTTTCACAATGGAGAGGCAGTCTTTAATAAGCAAACCCACATTATACAAATTCAATGATTCCAACTCTGACCCTGCTATGTACCTTGGGATCTTCATTTCCCTTCCAAGCTGGTATTCTGATCTATTAAATTAAGATCTTTACGGCTAAGCTAACAATAACTTCAAATTGCATGATTCTCAGTGCAATAGGGGGATGGCTCCCTAGGTTACTTGGAGGCGTAGGGAGGGGAATGGGGATGGGGGAGGGTGTAGGAAGAACTCCTAGGAGACTGGAGAGTGGGAATATGGGGGAACCATCTCAGAAGCAGATGTCATTCCTCCACGAGATACCCATTTAACGCAGGAGTTCTTCTGGGGGAAACAGCAACAGGGGAAACCCAAGCTGGGCATCCATGATTTGGCATTAGCCCTGGATAACTAAATATATATATATATGTATGTTACTGATGGTTTGATAATGTTTCCCCCTCAATTGTATCTCTATGTACATCTAATAAAAAAAAAAAGAACAAAAAAAAATTAAGATCTTTAGCCTGGAGCTGGAGCGGTGGCTCAGCAACTACAGCGCTTGTCTGGCATGTGCAAGGACACAGGTTCAAACCCCAGCACCGGGCTGGGATGTAGCTCAGTGGCAAAGCGCTTGCACAGCATTCGCAACGTCCTGGGTTCGACCCCCAGTTCAAAAAAAAACAAATAATAAACCCCAGCCAAAAAAAAAAAAAAAAAGCCAAACCCCAGCACCACGTACACAGCAACTAAGTAAAATTCTTTCTCGCTGTCCCTCCCTCTCTCTTTAAAAAAAAAAAGAAAGAAAGAAAGATTCCCAAATGGCCAAATGGTCATGAAATGAGTGCATTGGAATCACATGGGTAATTTTTTTTTTGAAAAACACAGAATCTACTTGTAGAGAGTCTGATTTAGGCTACATTTCCTCCCACTAACTTTTTTTTAATTCTGATGCAAAGTCAGGCTTATATACCATTAAATTAAATGACCTTTAAGACTTGTGATAGTTTCTAAAGTTGTAAAACTGAATTGACACTTATCCTTCCCTTCTTTCAACCCAGAACTTCTTCCCCATCTGTGATTAGCATTCTCAAAAACCATGCTTGTCAAACTTCAGGTGAGCAATAGTGACATCAATCTAAAAGCAGAAGATTTAATAACTTTTCAACGTCATGCATTATTATTTCATTTCTGCAAAGTATGAGGTAGATCTAGTATAGCTTTCCTAGAGAAAGCACATTGTAAAAAAAGGTTTTTTAAGACATTATGTTACAAAAATTCAACTATACGCTGGAAATAGCCAAGAAAAGCATTTCCCTAAATGTTATGAAAAACTAAAAACAGTTATGGAATAAGTCAATTTACTCATAACTCAGAGTGCCTTAAAAGCAAACCTATAATCTGCCTGATGCAAAATTAAACTTTATAAGTACAGTTTTAAAGCATCAAGTGCTATATGGTTAAACTGAACCCAATAAACTAAAATGGGTCAGAGGAAGAAACAGATAATCTTACGTCACTGATACTTCACAAGGGTTTTATTATGCAAAAGGGAAGATTGAATCCTTTGATAATCATTCTAGTTTATTTTTTATGTCTGTTGGCTTAATTCCTATGAATGTTGGCTACTGATGACTTTGGTTCCTATTTCTTTTACAGCTTTATATACCCAACTCATTTATGTACTCACCTCAGCTGAACAACTCTTGCTCAGAGTTACAAGAGTTGTACACTGATTACAGCTATCCTGGGAATTAATTTACCCCGTAAGAATGAAGTCCTACTTCCTGCAAGTTTGTAAAACAGAATAGTAACATCACAGACACAAGAAGTCACTGTAACTATAGGATGGAGAACTCAGCTGGCCCCCAGAGTATACTGAAAGGTTTTGATGTGTCCCACTTGAAGAAAATACTGCATTTAGCCATGCCACTGTGTTGGCTGCCCACTTCCTGTTACCTTCCAGGCTAATCTCAAATATCTGAAGTAAATGATATAAAGTTGTAATGTCAAACCATAAAATCTTCAAGCTATTGGGTTTAAATTTCCAATCCCATCTTTGATTTGGTAAAACCTCAAGCAGACTATCAAGCAGACTAAATATACAATATCCAATAATCCCACACACAACCACACTTTTTGAAGTCATCTTTTCTCCTTCCCAATATTCAAGTAAACATACTGGATTCAACAGATTCCTTTGTGAGCACTGCCTTGAAACACCACATTCTTCTAACTTAAAAAACCAGAATTAATAGGCATACTGCTGGGGCAAACCCAAACCAAATGATTACTAGGGAAGAGGAGGGAGAGGAGAAACTTGTAAAGTTAGATAAATTCATTCAAATATTTGTATAACTTCTCATTTGGCAACTTCTTTTAGAAGTTTTAATTATATAAGCACAGTGCTTCTCATTAATGGCTGGCATATGTAATTAGTACAGAACCTGGTGAAGTCTAAATAACTACTTTTTCAACTATCATTGTCTGCTTCTACCACACAGGGAAGGATATACCAGATGACAGCAACAGCAGCACCACTGCTGGCAGGCAGCTCCTCTTTACAAGGTGGAGATCAGGTCTTTCAAATGTAGGAATAGAATTTCATAGACCAAACTGCCAAGGAGGCAACGGATAAGTTCCTAGATTCCATAATTTAATCTGCTCTCAAATATTTGTGTTTATGTACTTGCATTTAGGTAGAAAATCCATAACTTTCCAGCTTTAAATTGAATTATCTTAGCAGTTACAGCACTTGCCTGGCACGCGCAAGTATGCAAGTTCAAACCCCAGCACCTCATACACAATGAAGTGTCGGAGCAACAAAAGCCACATGAAAAACTAAATAAAATTGATTCTGTCTCACTCACTCTATCTCTCTCACTGTCTCTCTCTCTTAAAAATAAAATAAAAATAAAAATAAAATTCTAGTATCTAATTTAATGCTCACAATCAATGAGGTAGGTACTAATATTCTCATTTTACAGAGTGAGGAAAATAAAGCTTGTAAGAAAAAGAAGTGTAAAGTATTAATTTAAAAAATATATTTAAAGGCTGGAGCAGTGGCTCAATGGTTACAGTGCTTGCCTGGCATGTGTGAGGACGCGGATTCGAACCCCAGCACCACATACACAATAATGTGTTGGAACAACAAAAGGCACATGAAAAACTAAATAAAACTGATTCTCTCTTTCATTTTCACTGTCCCTCTCTCTTAAAAAAAATTAAAACGTATATATTTATATATACACACAAACACAATGCAAGTGCTAGTCAGATATTGGTTTAACTATAAAAGAAGAGGTTTTTATGTTAATATATATGACTAGAAGCCAAATTCTGGATAAGACATGCAATTTTATTTAGTAACATGAAAATAATCTTTATAAATGATTTTAATATAAATAACTTTGAAATAACAATATGGCTTGTAACATGTGTCATGCACTGTTTTAATTATTTGATATACTGACTCATTTAGTCCTAACAACTATCCTATGAGGTACATACTATTATTATCTCTATTTTATAGATAGTGAAACAAAGGAACAAAGAGGTTAAGTAATTTGCCCAGGGCTACCACATAGCTAGGAAATTGCCAAGTCATGATTCTGGTTTGAAGTCTGTGCCCTTACTATGCTATTATACTGCTTCTGTAAACATTTAATATATGAAAATTTTAAACCATTGTCATTTTATAGGAAAAAAAGGAAGCCTAAGAACCATCCAATTTGAAAATGTCTCTTGTAAGGTACTTCATTTATTCTATGTTAGCTCACATGAACCAAGAGGAAAGAGAGAAGACAGAATCAAGTGATTACATTTGCACTTTCATACACATAACCTCATTATTATTTCACAGCTATGTGTACAATAAGAAAAAAAATGCTATGTGTCCAAGTTTTTTTTCCTTTTTTCAAGGAGAGGAAGAGTGTGTGAAAGAGATAAAGAGGGAATGAATTTATTTTTCATCTGGCCCCTTGTTTCTCCAACATCCTGTTGTGTGTTTGGTACTGGGGTTTGAACCTGGGTCCTCGCGCTTGCCAGGCCAGCACTCCAACCACTGAGCCACCACTCCAACCCAGTGTCGCACATTTTAAAGAGGAATTAATTAACACTGAGAGATTACTTTACTACTCACCATTACCTGAAACTTCCTGCTTCTAGGATTTTCTGCGCATAGTTTTCCTCTCTATTGGAATATCTTTCCTTCTGTCTAGTAAAAAGTCAACTAAACCTTTAAAGCCAGGTCACGTGTGACCTCTCCTGGCACTAAGAGGCAGAAATAACCCCCATTTCTATCTCCAAATAATTTATACCATTCCACCAACATATGGGTCAATCTTCTTTGACATCTGCTGTATCTGTTTAGTTCCCTAGGTAAGATATTGGGCTCCATGATGACAAGGACACGTATAAGAGAAAGATTCCTAAGACTCTATTGCTGAAATGATTAAAACGAGTACAGTTAGCTAAAAAGAACACAGATTCATACTGACATGCTATTGCCATCTTCACAACTTAAGAATTATCCTCGAAGTTAGCAACATTACTCTAAATGCTTCTGGCGATGCTCCCTGCACACTGGTTTGGAAGTGTCTAGGCCGACAATCACCTGGGACAGCAACTCTTCTTCAATTAGCTATTAATCACTCAAATATATTGTTTCATTTAGTTTATGCTTCTTGTTTCTTCCAAGTACATCAAGAGACCACAGAAGGACTATGAAAACATTTACACCTCCAAGCTGGAGATGTGGGTTTCAATATTTCATGGTATCTCTGGAAAAGAAAGTAGGTAAGTGAAATGATAAAGGCATGGTGAGTTCTGAGAAACTTAAACCAGTCTAAACCAATACTTCAATTTATCAAACGTTCAGCTTAAGTAACTATGTAATCATTAGTTAATTTAACCCTTAACTTTTTTCATAACCCTTTTATTGTATCCTTGCATTCTCATCAGTTGATATTTCCCCGCTCTTACTATGTACCATTTGGCTGCTTTAAAGAATGAAAAAGAAGAGTCAGCCTTTAGAATTTAAACCTAATAGGGGCTGGAGCGATGGCTCTGTGGTTGCAGCACTAGCCTGGCATACGCCAAGGATGCAGGTTCAAACCCCAGCAACACATTCACGACAAAGTGTCAGAGCAACTAAAGCCACATGAAAGACTAAATAAAATTCTCTCTTTCTCTTTCTGTCTCTCTCTCTCTCACTGTCCCTCTAAGAAAGAATTTGAACCTAATAAATGATAATAACTATTCCTGACTAGAGATTAACCTCAATTCAGCAGTTCTATAAGCCCTTTTCCTACTGAGCACTCCTAGAATTCTCCCATTATAAATCTCATATTCTGAAAAAATCATTATTAATTCATCTTCCATATTTTTCATTATATATTCAACAAATAATTAAAAATAACCATTATGTCCTATAATGCATTGATAGCCTTTCTGCCAAAATAAAGACTTTTAGTCATTCTTACTGAGTATGATACTGGTTTTATGGTGCTGGGGACTGAGCCTCGTATGAGTTGTACCACCAAGCCCACTCTGTGTCCTTAGAGAAAAGAAAAGTAGGCCTTCCATTAGCAAGTGAGTTGTTCTTTTTTTTTTTTTTGTCTTTTTAATATGGAAAATAACTTGTGATCTATCACTAACACCTCTACAATAGTTCAGTGATCCTGGATTCTCAGCTTGAGAGATCACTGATTATGGAGGTCACTTTTTTCCATCTCCTCCGATGAAACATTCTGCCTACAGGCAAACAAGAAGGAAACTTACATGTTTGATTTAGCTCTGTAGTAAAAGTTCTACCCCCAGACATCAACAGTAAGTTCTGTAGTAAAAAAGGGAGAAGGCAATAAGCAGTAGAATCATGTTTGGTATTCAAGTTCTGGCTTGTATCCTTGGCTCCTGACTACTTTGGGCAAATCATTTCATCTAAGACTCAGTTGTTGTTGTTGTTGTTGTTGTTTTAACTAGGAAAATGTGGTTTGAGAATTTAATGAGATGAAATACACAAACCCAAGCACACAATAGGTCCCTAATATATGTTAATTTCTTTCTTATCCCTGACCTTTAATAAAAATATTGCTTAAAATTGAGTGTCTGAGGACTGGAGCAGTGGCTCAGTGGTTACAGCACTTGCCTGGCATCTGCAAATATGCAAGTTTAGGCCCCAGCACCACGTACACAATGAAGTCTGGGAGCAATGAAAGCTACACAAAGAACTAGGGTTGGTTCGTTCTCTCTCTCTCTCTCTCACTGTCCCTCTCTCTCAAAAAGAAAAAAAAATTGAGTATCTGACATTTTCAGAATAATACTGAGTCATTTTCTCTGATATCCATTTGAGTCTGCTCGTATATAAATTACTATAATTTCACAATCCTGCAGTTAATTACCTCTCTGTTGTATACAAATTGATTTCATAATTTGAATACTCTCAACTTGAAACCTGGTAAAGAATGTGTGAGCCTCCATCACTAGTGGTCTCAGTGCTCAATGGCCCACAGAACACAGGTGCAGGCTGAAGAAGGGCCACTAGGCCAGCCTTAAGAGGACTCCATGGAACATTCAACGCTGTCGGTGAGTTTGGGATTTAAAGAAACCACCGACCGTTGACTGTACCTTGGGATCCTCACAAACACCACTACATTTCCTGAAGCAAAGAAGTAGGCCGTACCGTCAAACATCACATGAGATCACCTTAAACAGTCCTGCTGCCTGCCCCCCAAAAGTGGTCCAGCAAATTTTTTTAAAGACCCCATCTATTTGAATTGCCCATTTTTCCTTGTTTTTTTAACTAAGGATTGGAATGAAACCTTGTCAAATACTTTATTCCTATTTCTTCCACATTCCCTCAAAAAATTTCACTAGGGCCAAGGAGATGGTTTAAAAAGCAAAACTGCACGATACTGTCCAGAACCTATACAGTGCTTATTACACTCCAATTACTTCATGTGGTTAAGCTTTGACAGGTCAGTTAGAGTATGAGCTATTGCCTATTTCCATCCCCACATATGCTTATTTAAATGCCTGTTAAATTCAAGCAAAAAGTTAGCTCTGGAATCAGATCCAGGATGAATCTGGGCTCAGCCCTCTAGCTCTGTGAACCCGAGAAAGTGTCTGAGTCTATTTTCTCATGTACAAAATGAGGAGTGAAATAAGAGAACCCACCTCATGGAATTTTGAGATTCAATGAAATAATATGTAAGGTGCTTTGAACTATTATTCCCAGTACACAGCAAATGCTTGTAATATGCACACCAGTATAAAACTCCAACCATAATCTATGCTAATTACCTTGAAAAAAGCACTTACCAATCTCAGTTTGACACAGAGAGTAAAAAACAGGCAAACCCCTGAACTCTGGTTTAGTAACCTAAATAGGCAGGCACCGTCTGTGTGGTCACAGAGCTACCTGGAAGTTCCTTCCTTCTCACAGTTTTTCCATCTCTAAGAATCCCCAAGCCTTAGTGTCAATGTTTTCTATAATTATGTGAGCCCTCAACCATACAGATGGCTGATTACTAACACACAAACAGACTTCAAAGAACCAGTGTGGAAAAGAAGAGCCAGGAGCTGGGGAGGACCAAGGCAACGCCACAGACGGGAAACACTGATGGCTGCACTCAACATTCATTGCTGTCGGTGGGTTTGAATCTGAATCGACTCACTGATCAATGAATGCAAACTGCGGTCCAAACAACCCAAAGAAGCAAAAGCACATGCAGAATCCCTAGTGTGCCTCAGCTACTGCTCTGGGTGGGATTCCAATCCACTAGTTAAAGTCTCTCTTATTTCTCTGGTTCTAATACAGAGGAAGCTCTCCCAATTCTTAGTACATTCTTCTTTTTCGGTGTTCTAGAGTTAAGGAAATCATTCATACACACACACAATTTCTATACACCCTATCCTTGGTACTGGGAATTGAACCCAGGGGCACTTTACCACTGAACTACATTCCCAGTCCTTTTTTTTTTTTAATTAATTTTGAAACAAGCTTTCCCTAAACTACTGAAGTTCTCTCTAAATTGCTGAGGGTGGCCTCAAATTTGCAATCCTCTTGCCTGGCCTCCTGAGTTTTCGTGATTACAGGCATGTACCACTGCACCCTGTCTAAAGAAATAATATTTTATAGGGAGAATAAGTGATGCATTTCAACATCACACTATACTTAAAAACCAAAGCTGTTATAATTTTTAAATTAAATATTTCCTCAGTAGAAATAAAACACATAAAGAAAATTATTTTATATTTATTACTAAGATAATAAATAAATACCATAAACTGAAATTTTACTTCATATCCTTGAGGCTTTTACATATGCACATACAAAGAGTCCAACAATTTGGAGTTTGGGAAGTGGCTTAAACAAAAATGAGCTCATTTTATAATTATTATTCTGCAGTCTGCTTTTTTACTCAGCTATATATCACTGATAGTCTTCCACAACAATCTTTTGAATGATTATATACTACTATGTCTTAGTATGAATGCCCTAGTTATTACTATTCAAACATTAATTTTTTTCTTTTGACAAAGTATGAGACTCATTCACTCTGACCTTTGCAAACGATGTGTCTCAGCCAAGAAAAATACCTGAAATAGGAGACACACATTTTTCTTAACAGAAATCAAAATTCTACAATGTAAGATAAGATGAGCCACTAAAACATTCATGCTGATGAAGGAAAATGTGGGCCTTAGTCATGAAATAATTTTTTATACACCTAAAGTCTAAGACAGACAGAAACAGATTCTTATAGCAAAGTCAAATAAGGCAACAGAAGAAGAGTCCTATCAATTTAGCCTTCCAAAATTTTTTCTAAAGGATAGGAAGGAAGGATAGTGCAGGTATAGTAAGACAACAACCAAAAAGGCAAATCAAAGCCAAAAGAGAAGTGTAATCTTAACTGTTTCCTTTGCTATACAGAAGCTTTAATTTGATGCTATCCTGCTTGCTGGTTCTTTGGTTTCATTCTTGAGCTTTGGGAGTCTTATCAAGGAATTTGGTGCCTGTACCAAAATGTTGAAGTGTATATCCTATGCTTTCTTCTAAGAGTTTCAGTGTTTCTGGGCCACTTTGAGTTGATTTTTGTGTAGAATGAAAGATAGGGATCTACTTTCATTCTATGTACAGATATCTAGTTTTCTCAAAAGAAGAAATACAAAAGGTCAACAAATAGGAAAAAATGTTCAACATCTCTAGCAATCACGGAAATAGAAATCAAAACTACACAGATTTCATCTCACTGCAGTTAGAATGGCAATTATCAAGAATACAAGTAACAATAATTGCTGGCAAGGATGTGGGGTAAAAGGTACAATTACACATTTTTGGTGGGACTGCAAATTAGTACAACCACTTTGAAAAGACTAAGAACCACCATATGACCCAGCTATTATTCCACTCCTCAGTATTTGTCCAAAAGATCTAAAATCAGCACACTTGGGGTTGGGGATTGAGCTCAGTGGCAGAGCGCTTGCCTAGCATGCGCAAGGCCCCGAGTTCATTCGGTCCTCAGCCCTTAAAAAAAAAAACCTACAATCAGCATACTCTGCTGATACACACCTATCGATGTTTAAAGTGGTACAATTCACAATAGCCAAGTTATGCAATCATTTTAGGTGCCTATCAACAGAAAAATGGATGTAGAAAACATGGAATGTATTCATCATGGAGTTTCCTCAGCCATAAAGAAAAATGACTGTCATTTGTTGATAAATGGATGAACCCAGAGAACGCCATGCTAAGTGAAATAAGTCAGACTCAGAAAGTCAAGGGTTGAGGGTCTTCTCTCATATGCAGAATCTAGAGAGAGAAGACAAAAATGGAATTTAAGGGAGGGACTCATGAAAACAGGAAGATGATGAATAGATGAAGGCACAAGAGGGAGGAAGAAAGGGAGGGAGGGCATTAGGAAGTATTGGCAAATGAAATCTACCAAATTACGCCATGTCTACATACAAGTATACCACAATGAATCACATACATACATATATATATACATATATATATAGTTATATATATGTAGTTTTATATATATATATATAATATAGTTATAATGCACTGATTTAAACAATAATAATCATAGAAGGGAGGGCTGGAGCAGTGGTTCAATGGTAGAGCACTTGCCTGGCACATGCGAGGACCTGGGTTCTAGCCCCAGCACCACATACACAGCTAAGTGTCAGAGAAACAAAAACCAGATGAAAAAATAAATAAATAAAGCTGCCTCTCTTTGGAAAAAAAAAAAACAAATAGGTCCTGGAACAGTGGCTCAGCGGTTTGAGCCTTTGCCCTGCATATGTGAGGACCTGGGTTTGAACCCCAGCACCACACACACGCCCGACTGTCAGGAAAACAAAGGCAGATGAAAAAAACAAAATTGATTCTCTCACTCTCTCTCTCTTTAGAAATAAATAAATAACAGAAGGGAGATCAGTAGAGCAAATGGATCAGGGAGGGAAGAAGGAAAGAAAAGGGAAGGTAATTCGGAGTGAGACTGATCAAATTATCTTATGTATATATATATAAATGTCATAATGAATCCCACTATTAAGTAAACTTATAATGTACCAATTTTAACAATGCATATCCAAGCCCTCTGATAGTGCCCTAAAATCTATACTTTAGTGACTCTGAGCCATTGAAGACTCCAGCTTAACATCAGCTTCCTGCCACCACACTGCATGCTATCTACATTTCAGCTGCTGCCCAATCTTTCCTGTCATTGTTCTTCTACTGCAGATAGGTACAGTCACACTTATTTTGCTACCGAGTATCTCTTCCCAAAATACATAAAAATTTGTGTCACTTTATAGATCGAATTGTATATGTTATAGAAACAGATGCATTTGGGTTTTTGCTCTCATAAAAACTAAAACCTACCTAAAGAAGCTAACGAACAAGCAAGGTTAAATTCAAATATTGTAAGTACTGCACACTAACTCATTGTGCCACTAGAGCTCTGGTAAATTCAGATGCAAATTCTACCCAATAAGTCTTTACAAAAACCCATGACTTTTGTTTCTGTCATACTGGTGGACAAAGAGAAGGCATTCTGTGTGTTGCTGCTTCTCAGATGCCATGAATTCTGGGCATTTATTTATTTATTTTTAAAGACAGAGAAGGAATCAATTTTATTTACTTTTTCATCTAGTTTTAGTTTCTCCAACACTTAGCTATATATATGGTGCTGGGGTTCAAATTTGGATCCTCAAATTTGCCAGCAAGTGCTCTAACTGCTGAGCTACTACTCCTGCCCAGGATTTCTTTCTTTCTTTCTTTTTTTTTTTTTTTTAAGAGAAAGAGAGAAACACTTTTTATTTAGTTTTTCATGTGACTTTCTTGCTCCGAGACATCATTGTGTATGTGGTTCTGGGGTTTGAACTCACGTATTTGTGTATGCCAGGCAAGTGCCGCAACCACAGAGCCACCGCTCCAGCCCCAGGACTTTTATATTTAAGCACCAATTATTCCCAAAATTTCTGGAAACGTTAGAAAAGAATGACACATTCATTCTTTGAAAAATTTGTGCTTAAACAAACATGCCACTTATTTACAAAGAAAATCAGCAGGCCTTAAATATGTAACCACTAAATTTCAGCAACCAAAATGCTCTCCAGTTTCTATTAGACAACAGTTAAGTACTACAGGAGAGGAGACATGTATGAGTTTAAGAGTATTTTCTGTAGATGGGATTCTAAATAAATACCTGCAACAGAGAAAACATGCATAGGGCAAAGGAGCGGAACAGTTCAAAACTGTTGGGAAGTCTTGAGGAGTAATAGGCCTGGAAAGCTAAAAAGAGAATTACAGGAAGATGAACATTTATGAATCACAATCATGGAGCTAAGAGTCAATGAGCAGAATGAGAAAGATAAGTAACAAATAGTTACTATACACCTCAACTACTAAACAAGAGCCAGGAGATGTGGAAAAAACAAAAGTATCAAGTGAAAAGGGCAGAACAAATTCCAGTGAACAAATAATTATTCCCAAGTATGAAAAGCTCTGCGAAAGATGGAAACAAGGTATTGTGGTGCAAATGATCAACGGAACCAATACTCTCTTGGAGTGACGAGGGCCAGGGAACGCTTTCTTGACGAAGGAACATTCAAATGAAGACTCTGAGGGTATACGTAATCACCCGGATGAGAAGAGCTAAAGAACTAAAGAAGTGCAGCGTTTTCACAAAACGCAAAGTATGGCTAAACTGCACAAAAGAGGCCACATGTCCTTGAGGACAAAAAATGAAGCAAGATTTTAAAAAATGATTAATGATAGTTTTGAAGAGAACAATTTTGGCATAATAGTCATGGTTGGAGGTAGACTTCTGTGAAGGTAGTGAAGAGCTTGGGCTAAATGAGGGTAAAAGTTCCAGTTCTGTTCCTTATCTATAGGCACTGGCAAGTTACTTCACTTTTCAATCTGTGTCATTTGTAAATACGATATAGAATTTGCTTCACAAGGCTACTTGAGAATTCATGCTAACTACCTCAAACAGAACCTGACACACTAAATGCTAACATCATAGTGTATACATACACCCAAGCCTGTGCTAGCTGATAAAAGATAAGCAACAAATAGTTACTTATCTGGAGCGGTGGCTCAGAGGTTAAGGTGCTTGCCTTGTAAGCCCAGGGTTGAGAGTTATGACCCCAGCACTATGCACACAACAAAATGTTGGAGCAACCAGAGTTACATGAAAAACTAAATAAAACATTATTTTTCTCTCACTGTCCCTCTCTCTTAAAAAAAAAAAAAAAAGATAAAAGGCAAGGCTGGAGGTTCAAGTAGACTAGAATAAAAAAAATGTTAACAGCTATAATCTCCAAACTATAACATTACAAGTGATTATTATACTCTTAAGCATTTAGCAATAACCATGAACTATTTCAATTACGAGAGAATTCATTTAAAGTCATGTCTTTTTTTTAAAAGAGCAAAGATGTCTTTTAAATGCAGGATCTACCTACATTTGGCCGAGAAGCAGATGGAAGAATCCAGAGAGGAAAAAGAAGGAAAGGTGAACTATATTTAGCTAGAAAAGGGAACTGTGGAAAGCACAGCTGCAGGGAGAGTAGCTCTAGGTCTGAGAAGGAAGTCGCCTCTTAGGAGAACAGAGCAGACACAGTCATCGCAGAGAAAGAGACAATGAAGGAAATTCCATGCTACTCCTCTTCTTCTCTGCAGCTGGACCTCAACAGGATACAACCAAGCCTTGGGATCCTATATCCTGTCAAGATGCCTGGCATGGAGTAGACATTCAATAAATGTTTTTCCTTATGATTCCAAATGAATTTGCTGATGATTTCTGGCACAATTTACAACTTAGGAAGTGGACTGTTTCTTGAACTAAGAATAAGAATACCTTCAGTCATTGGTGCCATCAATTACAGTTGCAAGCTAGGTATAATTATAATAGGTCCCAGATATTGGGACAAACCTACCTTGATTATACTTGGAATAGATTATACTTGGAATAGAACCCATGAATTTACATTGTAGCCCAACTTCCCTTCCTGTTCTTTAGCCTAACTAAGTCTACTGAAAAAACACACAATCAAAATCTATCTCCTGGGCTGGAGTGCTGGCTCAGTGGTTATGGTGCTTGCCTGGGATGCGTGAGGATGCAAGTTCAAACCCCAGCCCACATATACAACAAAGTGTCAGAACAACAAAAGAAACAAGAAAAAAAAAAACTAAGTAAAATTCATTCTCCCTCTATCCCTCACTAAGAAAGAAAGAAAGAAAGAAAGAAAGAAAGAAAGAAAGAAAGAAAGAAAGAAAGAAAGAAAAGAATCTCCTTTCTCCCTTCTTCCCAGTAAATAGTTGGAGCAAAACAGTAGGTGTGGGATATAGAATCGGAAAATCTTAATGTATGTCCAGCTCTGCCATGACTATATGCTCTCTGGACAAGATGGTCACCTCATATATCAGTAAAGGGGAGACTAAAGACACCTCCCATATCTCATGTCACACTGAGGCCTCAGTGAGAACGCTTGTGAAAATTGCTCAGCAAACCGCACATGATACAACCCAAAGTATCCTGATTCTGACAGTACCATTCTGTGGGTTCTCTACTTTCAGTAATACACAAGATCCCTCACTCCTGACACTTGCCTGCATGTTTGCAAGATATCTATGTGCTTACGTATAACACAGTTTGAAGGCTTTTTCTGCACCAGCCTAGATGGGATGTGTCATTAACTTTGGGACCCATCAAAACCTTACTCCAAACAAATGATTCAGCCCTCCTAAACAAGAAATTTTTTTCTAGTAGACTCTAGTAGGGCAGAGCACAAGGTAAGGCTTTGGGAATACAGGACTCCACAGTAACAGCTAATGAGAGACATCACAAATCATCAGTGGAATATCACCTACAGGATGAACTTATGCCATTTCATCAAAAAGTCTCTTCTCTTTCCTCATTCCAACTAATCTTAGGTATTTTTAAATGGTCTTACGTGATTAATTTACATACTTTCAGATTAATCCATTCTAAGTGAGTAATTCAATGATTTACTTTTTGGTTTTTAGGGAATTTTGCAGTTTGTTTTGTTCGTATAAGGAACTGAAGCAATAGGGGTTCTACCACTGAACCACATTCTCAGACCTTTTTATTTTTTCTTTTGAGACAGGCATCACATTGCTAAGGCTGGTCTCAAATTTGTAATCCTCCTGCCTCAGCCTTCCTAAACTGCTAGGATTACAGGCATGCACCACCAGGTCTGGCTCAATTCAATGATTTTTATTAATTCATTAAGTTGTGCAACCATCATCAAAATCTAATTTTAGAACACTTCCATCACCCTAAAAATCCCCTTTGTGCCTTTTTCCATTCAATTGCCATAAACAACCACCGACCTATTAGTCCCATCAAACAATCTGTACTCTCTTGAATTTGGCTTCTTTCATTTAGCATAATGAATTTTAGGTTTATCCATTTTGTAGTATGTATCAGTAGTTCATTCCTTCTTATTGCTGAAGAGCACTCTATTATATGGGCTTCCACATTGTGCTTATCCTTCAACCAGCTGATGGACATAACAATGCTACCGTGAACATTTGCATACAGTATTTGTGTGGACACGTTTTTATTTCTCTTGGATAGAAGTGAAACTGCCAGATCATATAGCAAGTTTAGGTTTAACCTCTCAATAAACTACCAAACTGATGTTCAAAGTGATTGCACCATTTGAGATTCCTATACCAACACACCAACATTTTCATTTTCTACACATACTAACACATTAGAGTCTTTTTGACTAGTCATTCCAAGGTGCACAGTGGTCATTTGATTTTAATTTGCATTTCCCTAATGACTAAAGGCACTGAACACCTTTAAATGTGATAGAAGGTCTGTTAAAGTCTTATGCCTCATGGTTTGAAATTTTGAAACATTTATTGGTGGTGAACTATACCTAAAAGTCACCATTTTAACCTTTTTTCCTTTGAGACACTGTCTGGTTACATTGCCCAGGGTAGTTCTCAAATTCCTGAGCTCAAGTGATTCGTTAGCCTCAGACTGCCAAATAGTCAGGAATAGAGGCGCTGCACCACAATGCCTAGCTGACCACCTCATCTTGGTGGTGCTGAAGTCACAATGTTGTGCAACAGTCACCACTATTTTCTGAACATTTTCATAACCCTGAGGAAAAACTCTGTACCCATTAAACAATAACTACCTATTCCCCACAACCCCTAGCAACCTCAATCTTACTTTGTCTCTGCAATTTTGCTTGTGGAACCACACAATAATTTTATGTCCATTTCTAAAACTTGAATTGTCTCACTAGGTTAAGAGCCCTATTTATAGGCCTGTAGTGGTGGATCAGCAGTTGGGAGTGCTTGCCTGGCAAGCGTAAGCACCCAGGTTCAAACTCCAGCACCACATACACATGTACGTGTCCAAGAAACAAAGGCCAGATGAATAAATAAAATTGATTCTATCTTTTCCTATCACTCTCTCCCTCTCTTAAAAAAAAAATGTCCTTTATATATTTTGGATACAACTCCTTTATGTTTGATTTGCAAATATTTTCCCTCAAACTGTAAGCTTATGCTTTCATTTTCTTAATGTCTTTTGAAGCATAAGCTTTATATTTTAATGTTGATAATTGATTTTTTTCACTTATGATTTGTGTGCCATTGGTGTCATATATATACATAATAAATGTACAACCATTAATACTACAAACTGAGCACTCTGGCACATCCCTGTAATCCTAGCAAGCTGAGGCAGGATGGCAGGTTCAAAGTCAGCCACATCAACTTAGAGGGACGCTGTCTCAAAATCTAAAACTAAAACATGAAAAGGACTGTGGATGGAGCTCATAGTAAAGCACCTCTGGGCTCAATCCTTGTACCCCACTCCCAAAAAGGGGTACTGAACCCTCAATTCAGTTACACTGCCTACCCTAACACCAATATCAAATTTAATTTTTCAAATTGCATATGATTTCTCCAATTTTGTTCTTTTTCAAAACAGTATTAACTATTTTAAGTGCTTTGCAATTCCATATAAACACTAATTTGTCAATTTTTTTTCTTTTTTATTTGTGGAGGGCATGCCAAGGATTTAACCTAAGGGTGCATATCCCCTGAGTCATATCCCCAGGCCTTTTTATTTTTAATTTTGAGACAGGGTCTCCCTAAGTTGCTGAGGCTGGCTTTGAACTTGTGATCCTCCTGCCTCAGCCTCCCAAGCTGCTGGGATTACAGGCATCTACCACCATGTGTGGCTAATTTGTCAATTTCTAACAAAAAAATTAGCTGGAACTCTTCAGAGATTGCACTAAATTAATATATCAATTACAGAGAATTACCAACTTGACATTATTTAGAGTTCTAATCCACAAACACAGGAAGTTTCTCATTTAGATCTTTTAAAATTCTCTTAATAGCTGATTGTATATAAATCTTATACTGATTTTGGTAAGTTCTAAGTATTTTATTCTTCTGACACAAACCATGAATGGAACTATTTTATTACATTCTTTTCTGGATTGTTGCTAGTATATAAAAAATACAGTTGAAACAAAATCCAGATTAAAAAAATAAAATTCTTCCTGACTCTCCTCTCTTAAAAAAGAAAAAAAAGATTAAAAAAATTCTCTTATAAAACACACATAATTTAGAAATAGCAAAGGGACTATAAAAGTATGAAGATTCTATTTAATTCTAAGAAAATGCATTCAATCCAAATTGAATAATAATAAAATTGAAAAGGTTAAGAAAATAGGTAGTATTCTAGAACTATACGTAGCTGATTCAAAATTGGAAAACCTGGGCTGAATGGATGTAGCTTGGTGTGTGTGCCTGAAATACATGAAGCCCTGGGACAATCCCAGGTGCAAAAATAAAAATACAATTGATATTTGTATATTTATCTAGTATCCTATGACTTATTTTTGCTTTTTATGGATCTCTTAGGATCATTTATCTAATGCGCAGAGACAGTTTTAATCTTTTCTTTACAATTGGGATGCACTAGCTAGAACGTCTAGTGCAATATTCAAAGACTTGGTAAAAACTGACACTCTTACCCATCTTGTTCTCAATTTTAGGGGAAAATTATTTAGTATTTCACTATTAAGGATACTGATTTGTAGGCTTTCTGTAGATACCCTTTATCAGGTTGTGGAAGCTGTCTTTTATTTCTAGTTTGCAGAGTTTTTAATCATGAATGGTTGTTGGATTTTGTCAAATGTTTTTCCTTTGTCTACTTAGATGACTGTACGGTTTTGTCTGTTTTCTTAAGAGCAAAAGGGACAGTGAGAGGGAGAGAAAGAATCAATTTTAATTTTATTTAGTTTTTCATGTGGCTTTCATCGCTCCAACACTTAGTTCTACATGTGTTGCTGGTGTTTGTACCCATGTCCTTGCGCATGCCAGGCAAGCACATAACCACTGAGATTTCTTAAATCTTTATTAATAAAGCAAACTATGACCTGTGGGCCCGTTGCCTTTTTTGGGTTTGTTTTTTTTTTTTATGGTGCTGGGGACTTCACACATGCTATAGGCAAGTGCTCTACCACTGAGCCACTTTCTGAGCACAAAATGTCTACTTTCATAAATAAACTATGGCTGGAATATAGCCACATGTTGGTTTTTTTTTTTTTTTTAAACAATGGTAGTAAACAGAGTTGAGAAGTTCCAACAGACACTTTATGGTCCAAAAGCCTAATATATTTATCACCCATCTGCCTTATTTTT
This sequence comes from Aplodontia rufa, assembly GCA_004027875.1. NCBI lineage: Eukaryota > Metazoa > Chordata > Mammalia > Rodentia > Aplodontiidae > Aplodontia > Aplodontia rufa. The sequence goes on along the minus strand of PVKS010007057.1, from coordinate 27,681 downwards.
GGGGGGATTTTTGTTGGTAGTGGTTTTTTTCCTCTTTGCAATGCTAGAGATGAGACTCAGGACCTTCTCTGCATGCGAGGCAACCACTAAACCACACCCTATATTTTAAGGGAACATCTGTTGACACTTGGTATATTACATTAATTTTTATGTGTTAATTCAAGTTTGCACTCCTGGAATAAACCCCAATTACAGTATATATTTGGTATGTAATCCATCATATTTATCAGGTTGCTCAATTTGGTTTGCTAGTATTTGCTAAAAAATATAGCAACAGGGGCTGGAGTGGTGGCTCAGCAGTTTCTCGCTTGCCTGGCATGCTGAGTATGCAAGTTCAAATCCCAGCACCACGTACACAACTAAGTCTCGGAGCAACAAAAACCACACGAAAAACTGAATAAAAATTGATTCTCTCACTATTCCTCTTTAAAAAAAAAAAAAAATATATATATATATACATATATATGTGTGTGTGTATGTATATATATATAAAAAAATACGAAATGCTTATAAGGGATATTGGCCTTCACCTTTCTTGTGGCCTGTTATCAGATTACACTCACTAAATGAGTTGAAAAGTATTCCCTCCTTGTCTATTTCTTTAAAAATTTGTGAAAGCTTTTTTTTTTTAAGAGAGAAAAACAGTGAGAGAGGGAAAGAAAATCAAATTTATTTAGTTTTTCATCTGGTTTTTGTTGCTCCAACACTTAGTTGTATACGTGGTTCAAACCCGAGTTTTAACACATGCCAGACAAGTGCAGTAACCACTGAGCCACTGCTCCAGCCAGAAAGGTTACTATGAATTGCTTCTTTAAATGTTTGATAGAATTCACCAGTGAATCCAACTGGGCCTTGCTGTTTCTAGGATTTTTTTTTTTTTTAAGAGAAATAGGGCAGCTGAAGCAGTGGCTCAACAGTTCCGGCGCTTGCCAGGCATGCACAAGGACATGGGTTCAAATCCCAGCACCAGATACACAACAAAGTATCAGAGTAATGAAAGCCAAATGAAAACTAAATAAAAAATTCTCTCTCCTGGGGGAAACTGCAACAAGTAAAACCCAAGGTGGTCATCCATGTTTTGGCATTTCCCCTGGATAACAAAGTTTATATCCATTGATTGCTAATGTTTTGATAATGTTTCCCCCTTAACTGTATCTCTATATACTTCTAATAAAAAAAAAGGAAAAAAAATTATCTCTCACTGTCCCTCTTTAAAAAATAAAGAAAAGAAAAAAGAAAAGGATAGAAGCAAGTGAGAAAATTTTATTTTTTCATCTGGTCTTTGTTTCTCCAACAGCCAGTTGTGTACGTGGTGCTGGGGTTCAAAACCGAGTCCTTGTGCATGACAGGCAAGTGCTCTAACCACTGAGCAACCTCTCCAGCCCCTAGGAATTTACTGAATATTCACTTTTGATAATTTGTCTTTCTAGGAATTTATCTATTTCATATACTATCTGTTAGAACAAAGCTATTCATGACATCCCCTTATAGTCCTTTTAATATCTGTAGGGTAATCATGACCACTCTCACGCCTAATTATCATAATGTGTCCTCTTTACTGTCTTGGTCAGTACAGGTAAGGGCTTGTTAATTTTGTTCATCTTTCCAGAGAAACAACGTCTGGTTTCATTAATTATTTCTATTGTGTTTGTGTAGTCTATTTCACTGCTTTCCACTATGAAAGCAATACAGACATTATAGGAGCTATCAATCTTCTAAGCACAGCTTTAGCTACATTCCATACATTTGTTGTATTTTCAATTAGAAATATTTTAAAATTTGCCTTCGAATTTCTGCTTTGATCTGTAAGTTATAAATGTGCTATTTAATTTCAAATATTTGGAAATATCATAGATTTGTGAAATATCTCTAATTTAATTCCATTGTAGACAGAGTATAACTTCTATGATTTCACTCTAAAAATAACAGACTTGGGGCTGGAGCGGTGGCTCAGCGGTTTCAGCGCTTGCCTGCCAAGCGCAAGGACCTGGGTTCAAACCCCAGCACCACATACACAACTAATCGTTGGAGCAACGAAGGCCATGTGAAAACCTAAATAAAGTTGTTTCTTTAAAAAAAAATAAAATAAAATAAAAAAAATAAAAATAACAGACTTGTTTCATGACCTAGATTTTGTTTTTCTTGTTTTTTTTTTTTACGGGGGGGGGGGTGGAAAGGAGTGCTGAGGATCAAACCCAAGCACACTACCACTTAGCTATGTCCCCAGCCCCTGAGAATATTCTTAAAAGACTGTTTCATGTGATTTTTTTTTTTTAAAGAGAGAGGGATAGTGAGAGAGAGAGAAAGAGACCAAGAGAGAATCAATTTTAGTTTTTCATGAGGCCCGTGTTGCTCCAAAACTTCATTGTACACATGCTGCTGGGATTTGAACTAGCATACTCACACATGCCAGGCAAGCACTGCAACTGCTGAGTGCTCCAGCCCCCCTATGTGATCTTGAACATGTATTCTGCATGTAGTATTCAATGCGTCAAGTTGTTTGATAGTGCTGAATTATTTTATAATATTGCTAATTTCCTGTATAATTATTGTATCAATTATTAAGAGTGGAGCCAGATATGGTGGCACATGCCTGTAATCCCAGCAACTACTGAGTCCAAAGCAGCAGGAAGAACTCAAGTTCAAAGTCAGCCTCAGCAACTTACTGAGGCCCTAAGTAACTTGAAGAGACCCTGTCTCAATATAAAAAATAAAACAGATTGGGATGTGGCACAGTGGTTAAGGGTCCATGGGTTCAATCCCGGTACCAAAAAAGAAAAAAAAAATCTTGAGAGTGGGACAGTGAAATCTCCAACTATTATTGTTAAATTGCCTATTTCTGGGGCTAGAGCGGTGGCTCGGCAGTTACAGCGCTTCCCCAGCATGCGCAAGTACACGGGTTCAAACCCCAGCACCCACGTAAAACAACTAAGTGTCAAAGCAATTAAAGTGATGTTAAAAATTCAATAAAAATTGATTCTCTGCCTCTCTGTTCTCCTCTTTTTAAAAAAAATGCATATTTCTCCCTTTATCAGTTTTTGCTTCATAGTATTTTGGTGGACTCTGTCGTTATGAAATGTTCCTTTGTCTCCATAGTATTTCTTAAACTCTTAGTATTAATAAATTACTTCAGCTCTACTATGGTTACTGCTTACATGATCTCTCTCATCACCTTTTTACTTTGAATTTCAATCTATTTTTTTCTTTGAAAATAGGATATGTCTATTATTGACAGCCTAGAGTTGGATGTTTACCCAGGTTAACAATCTCTACCTTTGGAATAGTTCATCGATTCACATTTTTTTTTTTAAGACTGTGTGTGTGTGTGTGTGTGTGTGTGTGTGTGTGAGAGAGAGAGAGAGAGAGAGAGAATCAGTTATATTTAGTTTCTCATGTGGCTTTTGTTGCTTCAACACTTCACTGCGTACGTGGTGCTGGGGTTCTAACTGGCATCCTTGCACATGCAGTCACCTCTCCAGCTCCCAATCATCCACATTTAATACAATTATGGATACGATAAGATTTATATGTCATTTTGCTGGCTTTGTCCCAATTTCTTTTTTTCTTCTTTAAGAAAGAGAGAAAGTGAGAGAGAAAGAGACAATCAGTTTTATTTATTTTTCCATCTGGCCTTTGTTTCTCCAACACTTAGTTGTATATGTGGTGCTGGGGTTTGAACCCGGGTCCTCACGCATGCCAGGCAAGCACTTCAACTGAGGTACCACTACAGCCCCTGTTCCAATTTCTTTTAAACCTGTTTCTCCTTTAGTATTTTGTGTGAAATATTTTTCGTATTCCATTTTAATCCCTTTGATTTCTTTACTATGTGCTTTGTCATGTACTTTAAGCACCACAACATGCATTTTCTTTCTTTTTTTTTTTTTTTAAAGAAAGGGACAGTGAGAGAAAGAGTTAATTTTATTTAGTTTTTCATGTGGCTTTCACTGCTCCAATACTTCACTGTGTCCACTGAGTTCAAACCATGTCCTCACACATGCCAGAGAAGTGCACTAACCACTGAGCAACTCCTCCAGCCCCCACAACACACATTTTTCGCCTATGATAATCTACTTCTAACTTAAATCTAGAAAATACAGGAACTTTCTCCACCATCTTCTGTCCACCTTCCTTTCCATTATTCTCACATACATGCTATAAACTCAAGAATGTAGTGTTATATTCTTTGCTTTATACAACCTTATATCTTCTTTTGAAATTAAGGAAGTAAAACAGATTCATATAAACCCATATATTTACCATTTCCATTGTTCTTCATTTCTTCTCATGGGAGTTATCATCATGTATGACCACCTTTCATTCTGAAGAACTTTCTTTGGTATTTAAAGGCAGGTCCACTCGCAACATAGACTCTTATGCGAGAATGCTTGCCTTCTTTATTGAAGAATATTTTTGCTGCATATAGAATTCTTGGTTAACAAATTTTTCTTGCCATACATTGAATGTTATCCCACTGTCGGCATCCATTGCTTTAGATGAGAAGTTAGCCACAAATGCTATCATTGTTCCTAGTACATAATGAACCATTTTTTCAAGGTTTTCTCTTTGTCCTTGTCTTCCAACAGTTTTGACTCTGATGTGCTTCTCATATTTAGGGTTTGCCAGGTTTCATGGATCTACAGATTAATATTTATCATCACATTCAATGGCCATTATTTCTTCTTACATGTTTCTGTCCCTTTCTCTCACTCTTCCTTGATTCTGATTACACATACATTTGATGTTATTCCACAGATCTCACAGATTCTGTTCATTTTTCTCTCCATTCTTCATATCAGGCAACCTGAACTTCCACTCCTTCTTGCATCAACTCCAGTTTGTTGTTGGTTCTCCTACTTAATTATTCATTTGTTATACTTTTCAACTTCAGAACTTTTACTTTGTTCTTTCTTAATAATTCTTTTTACCTTTTTTCTTGTGGTACTAGGGATTGAACCCTCAGATGGTTTACCACTGAGCTACATCCCCAGATCTTTTTTTTTCTTTTCTTTTTGAGATAGGGTCTAAGAACCCCAGGCTGGCCTCTAGCTTGTGAACTTCCTGCTTTAGTCTCCAGCATAGCTGGGATTAAAAGTGTGTGTCACACTCAGCTAACAAGACACTTTTTGGTATTCTACCAAGCCTGGCTGCCACAAAATGTGTAGCAAGTTGCAAAGATCTTTCTGTGAATTCACATAACAATCAGTGTGAAATTTTTACAGTCTCAGAACTCTATTATCACTGTTGAGGGAATTAGTGATAGTCTTCCTTTATAATATTCAATTATAATTAACTCAGCAGTATTAGTTTCAATATACTTTTATACATGCTATGTATAATGATAGTTATTACATCAACATTAATCTTATTTTAAAATTTTGCAGTAAACAGACTGTGACAGACACATCATGTTTCAAATACGAACCATACTTCGGTTGCTGAATCACATGTCATCCTTACTACAAATGTATTGTAGGGGCTGAAGCAGTGGGCTGAAGCGGAAGCCCAGCGATTACGGCACTCACCCAGCATACTCAAGTACATGAGTTCAAACCCCAGCACCCATGTACACAACTAAGTGTTAAAGCTGCGAAAGCCGTGTGAAAAACTCAATAAAAATTGATTCTCTCTCTTTCACTCACTGTCCTTCTCTAATTAAAAAAAAAGTGTATTTGTATATGACAGTTCATTACCAACGAGTTATTTTATTTTTTGGTACCAGGGATTGAACCCAGGTGTGGTTAACCACTGAGCCACATCCCCACCCCTTTTCTATTTTTAATTGTAAGACAGGATCTCCCTAAGGTGTGCAGGGCCTTGTGAAGTTGTTGAGTCTGACTTTGAACTTGCAATCCTCCTGCCTCAGCCTCCCAAGAAGCTGGGATTACAGGCGTGTGCCACCACTCCCAGATTCCAATGAGTTATCTTCAACTGGAAAGCAAAAGCAAGCCAGTCAAGTAGGTAATGAAGTCATAACATGCCTCAGACAGCATCAATGTCATACTAAAAAACAGCTGACATCAACGTCATACTAAACAAGCTGGCCTACCTTGCCAGGTCACACTGCTTTCAGTTTAGTTATCTTCCCTAAACTTTTCCTCTTCTTAAATTACCTCAGATAGCATTAGAAATGCATGTTACCCCTTCCTTTTAATTTTCAGAGCCCCATAAATGACAGCCACAGCTTCCTGGAACCTCACATGTTCCTCCACCATTATCTTAATTCCTCATCCAGGAAAAAAATCTCTGTTCTCCCATTTCCATTTTAATAAGAAAAACCCACATCGTAGACTACATCATTCATTAATGAACTCCAAAAAAATGGAGTCCAAGATCTAAGGGACAGCATGGAGCCATTAGTGCCACTTCCTGCATCTCCCTAAAAGTAAATGACTCTGGAAAAAGCATACCCTTCTCTTACCCTTCCAATTCTCTCTCTCACTTACCCAAATATTCAAAGCAAAGTGACTAGATAGCTACTAAATAAGCCAAGATTTTGATATTTGAGAGATTAGGGAAAGGAGGTACCAAGTGGATTCCCATGTATTTTTCCAGACTCTTAGAATGATCTCTCAAATTTTGAAAGCTAAATGAACTACTTTACAGAAAATTTCCTTTTTCTGTTATGCTTAATTATAAGCTTTCCCAAGTACTGTTTTCTGCTATTTTCCAGTCCAAGTCCTTGCTCTTTCTTCTTCAGTTAGGACCTGTTGCCACCTAGTGGATTCCAAGTGGGAATACACACCAATGCATTATTACCCCCAAGCTCTCATTTTTGTTCATCCAGAAAAACCACTGGATGGAGATTAGAAATTCAAAGTAGGAGGGGAGCTCCTACACCTAACTAGAAAACCATTTGGTTGGCTTATGATTACACAAAAAGACCAGTTCAGATTTACTCAAGAGGAAATGTACCCAAACTAATGAGTCAAGGAAAAATCTTTTGGAGACAGTTAGCAGTAAGGTTAAGACACAGGTTTTGGTGCTTATGAACATGATTATAAAAATTCATAACAAAATGTTACTAAGTTGAATTCAGCAAGATATGAAAAGTATAACATATCATGACTATGTAAGTTTTATCCCCGGATTATAAGGCTGGTTCTACCTTCAAAATTCAATCAGTGTAAGTCATATTAACAATTTATCAAGGGACTGGAGAGGTGACTCAGCATTAGAGAGCTTGAATGGCATTTGTGAGGACCTAGGCTAAACTCCCCAGCACCAAACATAACTAAGTGGAAGGGAAAAAAAAATGACTCTTTAAAAAAAAAAAAAAACTATCTAGATGGAGGAATAACAAAATTTGAAGTCTGACAAATATTCGTTAAAAGCTCTTAGCAAACTAAAAATAGAACTTGCTCAAGATGTTAAAGAGCATCTATGATGGGATAGGGGTGTAGCTCAGTGATACAGCATTGCCTGGCACATATGAGGCCCTTGGTTTAATCCCCAGTATTGACTGGAGGTAGAGGGAGAGCATCTTAAAAAAAAAAAAAAAAAACCAACCCACAAGCCTTCCTGATTTTAAAACTTATTATAAAGCTACAGTAATCAAAGCAATGTGATGCTGAAATAAAGTCAGACATACAGACCAATGGAACAGAGAGCCCAGGAAAGAAACCTCTCACATATGTGGACAAATGATTTGGCAGGGGGTAGGGTCGTGAGGTTGCTAATGGTTGGAACCCAGAGCACATGCTAGGCATAGCCAAGTGAATTTTGACAATGTTTCCTCATGCGATGGGAAAAGAACACTCAACATATGACACTAGAAAAACAACATCCCATGCAAAATAATGAAGCTGAACCTTACCTTACACCACATGCTTATATTAACTCCACATCAAAGACTTAAATATAAAAGAATATTTGGATGGATTTGGCAATGGTTTCTTGGCTATGATACCAAAAGCACCAGGCCGCAAAAGAAAAAAAAAATAACTGTACAACAACAAACTTTAAACAAAAATTCCACGAATGGATATCAATGTTCATAGCAGCACAATTCACAATAGCTAAATTATGGAATCAACCCAGATGCCCATCATTAGATTAATGGATTAAGATATTGTGATACATATATACAATGGAGATCTACTCAGCTATTAAAAAGGATGAAATTATGGCATTTGCCAGTAAATGGATAAAAATGGAGAATATCATGCTAAGTGAAATTTGCCAAACTCAGAAACTCAAAGGTCAATGTTTTTTCTCATATATGGAAGCTAGAATAAAAGGAAAGGGGTAGGGAAGGAGACTACATAAAGAACCATTCAAACACAAATCAACAGAGGAGCTAAAGGAAGTCTAGTAGAGCAGAGAAAAGAAAAAGGGAGAGGAGGAGGAGGATGGGAGTAAAAAGGGCTGATTAAAAAATATATATAAAAAGTCAGGTACATTGGCACATGCCTGTAATCCCAGAGACTCAGGAGGCTGACCAGGGGAGCAGGAGGACTGCAAATTCAAAGCCAGCCTCAGCAACTTAGCAAGGCCCTAAGCAACTTGGGGAAACCCTGTCTCAAAGTAAAATATGAAAAGAGCTGAGGGTGAGGCTCATTGGTTAAGAACCCTAGGTTCAATTCCCAGTACCTAAAAAAAAAAATGAAGGATACCTAAGATAATTCTTAATGTCTTTCTAGCTTTCACACCTAAATGCCCTATAATCTAATAGAATTATAGGGTGTAATTTTATTATATCCTATAATCCTATAAGTGTTTTTGTCCAATATCAGCTTTTTGTATATTATTAGCAGTTGTAATCTATTAAGTATGTATATAAAAGTAAAAATATTGTGTTAAAAAAACTCCAAAGGGATAGAGAGGTAGTTCAGCATCAGAGTGCTTGCCTGGCATGTGCAAGCACCCAGGTTCGATCCCCAGCACCACATACACAACTAAGTGAAGGAAAAACAAAATCCAGATGAAAAAATGATAATGACTCACTCTAAAAAAAAAAATGTCCTGGGTGGGGCACATATAACTCAGCAGAAGAACTGTTTAACAGCTACAAGGCAGGGCTGGAGCGGTGGCTCAGTAACACAGCATTTGCCTGGCATTCGCGAGGACCCGGGTTCAAACTCCAGTACCACATATACAACTAAGTGTGGAAGCAACAAAAACCAAATGAAAAACTAAATAAAATTGATTCTCAAAAAAAAAAAAAAAATGCATGAGGCCCTCAGTTTGCCCCCCGCCAAAAAAAAAACTTGAAATTCTTGTGCATCAAACATAATAAAATGGACAGAAAAAAATTTGCAAATCATATCTGATAAGGGGTTAATAACCAGAATACTTGAAGAACTGTTACAACTAAAACAAAGGGAAAAAAAAGAAACTCAAGAATCAAATTTTAAAAACAGACAAAAGACTTGAAAGAATTTCTCTAAAGAAGATATATAAATGACCAATAAGCACATGAGAAGATGTTCAACATGACTGACCATTAAAATGCACATCAAAAACCCAGAAAGTAAGCACTGGTGAATACGTGGAGAAACCGAAACCCTTGGGCACAACTGGTGGGAACATAAAGATGGTAACGCTTCTAAAGAAACAGTATGGCACTTCCTCCAAAATTTCAAACAGAATTACGATATGGTCCAGCAAGTCCACTTCTGGATCTAGCCCCCAAAAAGTTTATACTAAGGACTCAAGGAGCTACACCCATGTAAACCCGTGTTCAGAGCAGGATTATTTATAACAGTCAACAGCTGGAAGAAACCCATGTGCCCATCAACCAATGAACAGAAAACAAAATGCAGCATACACATACAAAAGATTATTATTATTCAGCCTTAAAAATAAGAAGTTCTAACACAAAATGCAATATTGATAAACCCTGAGGGCATTTTGCTAAGTGAAATAAGGCAATCACAAAAGGACAAATACTACTGGGCACAGCAGCGCATACTTGTAAACCCAGTAGCTTAGGAGGCTGAGGCAGGAAGCGGTATGATCGTAAATCCAAAGCCAGCCCCAGCAACTTAGCAAGGCCCTTTGCACCTTGGTGAGTTCTGTCTCAAAATAAAAAGTTTGGCTGGGGATATCACTCAGTAGTTAAGTGCTCCTGCTTTCAATCCCTGTTACCAAACAAAAGGACAAATATTATGTGATTGCACTTAAGATACCAAGAGTAGTCAAATTCACAGAGGCAGAAAACAGAAACTTACTACAAAGCTACAGAAAACAAAACAGTGTGGTACTGACATAAGGAGACAGACAGACATATAAGCCAATTAATAGCCTAGGGAAAAAAAAATCACATATGTGGCCATTTACTTTTAATTTTAGGTTGACAGACCAAGAGAAATGGGCATTTACAGTTAATAGGTACCAGGTTTCAGTTTTGCAAGATGAGAAGAACTCTGTGTATGGGCACTGGTGATGAATGCACACCTGATATGAATGTACTCAATGCCACAGAATTGTACACTTGAAAATAGTTAAAATAGTATAAATGTTATGTGTATTTTGCCATAATTTTAAAAAGAAAACCCTGAAGAGCTATTATTATTCATAATAATAAAATTAACTCCTTCTCCCTAAGATGAAAAACAAGGCAAGAATGTCATTCTCATCACTTCTACCATCCATTCTATTGGGAAGTTTAGCCACTGCAATAAATTAAGAAAAATAAAAGTCATAAACATCAAAAAGGAAGACATAAAACTGTCTTTATTCATAGATACATACATTACAAATGTACAAGTCCCAAGTTTATTCTTAAAAGTTGCTAGAACTAGCAAAAAAATTTAACAGGATACAAACTCAACACACAAAAACCAATTGCATTTCTATATGCTAGCAACAAACAATTAGAAGATAAATTTGAAAAACAATGATCAGAGTATTTAAAAACAATATTTATAAGGGATAAATTTAAAGGAAGATGTACAAGATCACAACACTAAACTTTTTAAAACATTAATGAGAAAAAATAAAGATAACACCCTATATAATTGGAAAGACAGAAAACTCACTATTAAGATGACGATTCTTCCAAAATTGATAGGGTTGCTTTCTGTTAAAAACAGAAAGCTGATTCTAAACTTATATGGAAATAAAAAGAAAAACTAGGTCAAAATGCTTGAAAAGAATGGAGATAGACTATGTGACTTCAAGATTCTAAAACTATTGTAGTCAATAACATGATGCTATTTGTGAAGAAGATTAAAAGATTAATAGGAGAGATACAAAGTCTATATAAATAGACTCAAAAATTATTTTTCAGCAAAAGCATCAAAATATTCAATGAGGAATGTCTTTTCAGCAAATGATGCTGGAATAAATGAACATTTATTGGTATAAAAAAGATTCTGGAGGCTGGAGTGGTGGCTCAGCAGTTGGGGCACTTGCCTGGCATGTGCAAGGACCCAGATTCGAACCCCAGCACCACATACACAACTAAGTGTCAAAGAAAAAAAGGGCAGATTAAAAAATAAATAAAATTGATTCTTTCACTCTTAAATTTTTTTTTAATTTCTGTTTCATAACATACAAAAAATTAATCTGAGATAGACTATAGACAAAAATGTAAACAATAAAACCATAAAGTTTCTGGTGGAAAAAAACAGACTATTTTTTGCAGCCTCAGGTTAAGCCAAGATTTCTCAGGAAGGACACAGAAAACAACTATATATTTAAAACATAAATTAGATTTCATAAAATTTTTAAAGTTCACTTCATCATAAGCCATGTTAAAAGGAAAGCCACAGACCAGGAGAAAATAGTCACAATACAGATAATATACCTGATGATCAACTATTATCCAGAACAAAAAACACCTACAACTCAATAAATGGACAACATGATTTTTTTAATGGTCAAAAACTTGAACAGATATTAAAAAAAAGATATATGAATAGCCAGTAAGTGCAAAAAACACTTAGTCACTGAGGAAATGCAAGTTAAAACCGTATCAATCCAGGCTGGAGCGATGGCTCAGCAGTTTATGGTGCTTACCTGGCTTGTGTAACGACCCAAGTTCGAATCCCAGCACCACATACACAACAAAGTCTTGGAGCAACAAGAGCCACGTGAAAAACTAAATAAAACTGATTCTCTTTCTCTCTCACTGTCCCTCTCTCTTTAAAAAAAATTTTAAAAACCATATCAATCCCTTCACAATGTTCACCAGAATGACTAAAATTTAAAAGACTCACAATACGAAATGCTTGCAAATATGTAGAACTGGAACTCATACACTACTGCAACTTGTAAAATGTGTAAACATTTTGGAAAACTGGAAATTTCTCAAAAATATACAGGTATATTTATACAACCAGGTGCAGTGGTGCATACTGTAATCCCAGCCACTCAGGAAGCTAAGGCAAGAGAACTGCAAGTTTGAGGACAGCCTCAGCAGTTTAGCAAGGCCCTAAGCAATGCAGCAAGACCCTGTCTCAAAATAACAAGTGTTCAGTGATAAAACATTCCTGGAGTTTAATCCCCAGTTTAAAAAAAAAAAAAGTTTTTTTTTATACATCTATCATATGACCTAACAATTCCTAAACATGTCTAAAAAAAAAATATATATATATATATAAATATGAATCTACAAAAATCTTGTACAAGAAAATTTTATAACTGATTTATTTGTAATACTGGAAAACTAGAAACAGGGGGCTGGAACAGTGGCTCAGGAGTAGGGAACTTGCCTGGCAACCATGAGGACCTGAGTTCAAACCCCAGCATCACATACACAACTAAGTGTCAGAAAAACAAAATCCAGATTAAAAAAATAAAATTTATTCTCTCTTAAAAAAAAACACAAAAACTAGAAACAGCCCAGGTATCAACAGGTAAACAGATACACTGTGACACAGTCAGTAGAATACCATGCAGCAATAAGAAAAAAAATACTATTAATACCTGCATCGTGGATTAAGTCTCAAATATGATGTTGAATAGAAGCACAAAAGAGCATATGTTGCTGAATTCTATGAATGTAACATTTTAGAACAGGCAAAACCAATCTATTATGACAGAAATCAGAAATTATTGTTTCTTGGGATAGAGTAATGGTGTCAACTGGGAAAACATATAAGGGAATTTTCTGAAGGGATGGAAATGTTCTTACCTTGATTAAATGTGGATTACAAAGTGCATGCATTTGTGAAAACTGCTTGAATTTTATACTTAAACCTGTGCATTTCGTTGTACGTAACCCATATCTCAATTTTAAAAGATAAAAAGACGTGGGCTTTGGGATCACACAGGGTTGAGCTCTGCCACTTACCAGCTGTGTGACCATGGCCAAGTGTTAAACTGTCAGTTTCCTCATCTGTAAAATGGAGAGAACAATAGTTGAGAATAACCTCACAGAGCTGCCAGGAAGAGTAAATGAGATCTTTTAATGATATTAACATATAGTAAGTGCTCATTAAATGTTGACAAGAAAACAGTTACCATTCTTCTGTCCTCTATTTCAGCAAAGGAGAAAGATACAGGGACGACTACAGCAGCTAAGTGCTAAGCAATTCACATATATTATCTTGTTTTTTCAAATGACCCTAACAGCTTATTACTGTTTTATAGTCAAAGAAATGGAGCTTCACAGATTTCATATGGTCACTCAGTAGGGAAATGGTTAAGCCAGGTTGCAAACTTTCATTCATGTTTTTCCACTGTTCCACACACCAGGCATTCCAGTGGGATCACATTCCAGTACAGTCACTTTTAGCAATTAACCCTGTAACTGTCAGGACAGACTAATTCATATAAGAAACTACTGAGGGTTCCCTTCGTTCTTGACAGTACTGGCTCAAACCTACTGACGCAGAAATGGAAGCCAATTCTAATGGCTTGAGTAAACTGAAGAGGTAGGGCTACGAGCTGAAGCTAAAACTACTACTCTAGGCTTTTATTCTGTTCTTGGGCTTCAAAATATTTCCTGCTGGGGCTGGAGCGGTGGCTTAGTGGTATTGTGCTTGCCTGGCATACATTAGGACCCTGGTTCTAACCCCAGCGCCAGGTACAAAACTAAGTGTTCGGGCAACAAAACCCAGATTAAAAAAAAATAAAACAAAACTGATTTTTCTCTCACTTTCCTACACTTTATTTGGAAAAAAAAAAAAAAAAACGGGCTGTAGCTGTGGCTCAGCGATTTCGGTACTTGCCTGGCAAGCACGAGGACCTGGGTTCAAACCCAAGCACCATGTACACAACTAACTGTTGGAGCAACTAAGGCCATGTGAAAAACTAAATAAAGTTTGTTTCTCTCTTTCTCTGTCTCTCTGTCCGTAGGCTCTCTTTAAAAAAAAAAAACCTTCCTCCCACTTGAGGGCACTGATGTCCATTCCTTAGAGCAACTTCAAGATAAGAGCACCCTAGCACCCTAAGTAAGAAGCTAGAGTCTGAGTAGCTTAATTTGGCAGAACAGCCTTGAAAAGTTGGCAGCTGAAATGAGAAAGTTTTTTTTAAATATGTATCTTTTCTTTCTTTTATTTTAAGAAAGAGACAGTGAGAGAGAGAGAATCAATTTTATTTAGTTTTTCATGTGGCTTTCACTGCTCTGACACTCTGTGGTGAAAATGATGCTGGGGTTCGAACCCGTGTCCTTGGGCATGCCAGGCAAGCACCATAACTGCTAAGCCACTGCTCCAGCCCCTGTATCTTTTTTCTTAGTAAGACAACATTTTTTAAAAAATGAAATCATAAAGCTATGAGTTACTGTGTAATCCTATTTTCCCCAAGATGCCATTATTAATAGCTCAGTGTATCCTCTTCCAGATTAACACTTGTCTTCCACTGCATGGATAACCACAATTCATTTAATTAGTCCCTTATTAAACTTTTGAGTTGTTTCCAACTGTTTTTACTACTACAAATGCTAAAATAAATATCTGTTAAATATACATTTTGCGTAACTATTTCTTTAGGATAAATGTCTATAAAGAATTGCTAAGTCTGTAATTTTGTATTTTAAATTTTTAAACTACTAACTGCAAAAAAATTACACATTATCAGTTTTAAAAGATTTATCTAATTATACTTTTTTTTTAAGAATCAATTTTTATTTATTTTTCCATCTGGCCTTCTTTTCTCTGGTATTTAGTTGTGTATGTGGTGCTGGGGTTCGAACTCAGGTCCATGTGCAAGCCAGGCAAGTGCTTCAACCGCTGAGCCACTGCTCCAGCCCCTCGATTACGCTTTTTTTTTTTTAAAGAGAGAAACAACTTTATTTAGTTTTTTACATGGCCTTCATTGCTCCAACACTTAGTTGTGTACGTGGTGCTGGGGTTTGAACACGGGTCCTCGTGCTTGCCAGGCAAGCACCGAAACCGCTGAGCCACCACTCCAGCCCCTCGATTACACTTTTAATAGCGTTTGTTTTCCTAAATCCTCATCAGCCTGAAAATTTTCATTTTTTAATGTTAAGTGTAAACTTAAAGGCCTGCAGACAATTGACAGGAAACAGAAATGGGTACAGGAGGCCACGTGGGTCTGTGACAAACCTGAGAGTGCACGCTTATCTAAAGAGGACAGATGCCACATCACTCTGTTCCAACCAATTGATTCCACATGGAAATCCAAACTCAGCGCCAAAACCACTGAGCCACTGCTCCAGCCCTGAAAGTCAGAAATCTTAAGTTTTATAAAATCCCTGCAGGTTTTAAATATTTGCCATTGTGTTGCAGCACTTGCCTGGCATGCATGAGGACTCGTATACAAACTCCAGCAACACACAGACAACTAGATGTCAGAGAAACAAAGGCTAGGTGAAAAAGTGGGTAAAGACTGGTGTTCTCTCCCTCCCCCCGCTTTAAAAAATAATAAAAAATAAATATTTACAACATGCTTTTATTTAAACATCCTTCAAGGCAAACAAAATGTATCTGTAGGGCAGACCATATCTAGCACATTGAATTTTGTGATTACAAAAGATATAACTCTGTATTCTCATCTTGAATCTTACTATTCTGCAGTTTAGCATCGCCTATGTTTACTAAAGTGTGCTCAACTTTGGTTCACAGCAACTGTCAACAGCCTTTCAAGAAAGAAGCTTATCTTCTCTATCAGATAAGATTCATATTTACAACAGACAGTGGAGCAAATGACAACCAATTCAGGTAGACAGGCAACCTCCTGCTCAGAAAAGACAAAGACTCAATGTGAGAGTTGTCTTGTAGCTCAGTGGAACAGCATTTGCCCAGCATGCATGAAGCTGTGAGTTTCGTCCCCAGAAACTCAAACGAAAAAATAAAAGGTTCATTTGAGACTCAACTGTTATTCTCTCAGCATAATCAGAGCACTACAAGATTTTCTGGAGAAAATGCTAATATATAAAACCATGCATAGGTGTCCCTCCACTACTGATATATTTGCCTAACACAAGAAATTTTCTTAGTGAGATATCAAAAAAGGTAATGAATAATTCCCACACACTGTTATGTGTTGAATTTAAGCAATCAAAAAATTTTCAGCTTTTTTTTTTAGTGGAATAAAGGTTTGGAAGACTCTGATCTCAAAATATTGATACTGCACCCACAGAAAAAACAATTGCTACTACCTATCTAGCATCAGAGTTCCTTCTCATTTCTTCTTAGTCATCCATTACAATTCTCCAGACTTAGATGCTCAGCATTCCCTGCACCCACCAGAGATAGGGGCAGACATCCATGACTATCCAAGGACCCAACAACTGCCTTTGAATGCAACTATCTTTCCATCAATTGTAAACAAGTGCTGAACTCTTGGCTCCACACAGAGTCCCTTCTAAATCAGTATAAACTCTGAAATAGGGACAGAGGTCAAGGGGATGAGAGTTCAGCCTAAGCTGTGGATCGAATACCTCCCCAGACCCTGTTCAAAAGAATCCTTATCAGAAAGGAACTCCCCAGCAAAATGCCACATTCAGGAGACTTGATCTAGCAATGATACAGTAGATTCTACTGAATTTTGGAAACAGGCTATTGGAGCTGTTACAAATGCAAAATACCTAAATTACTAACAGAATGTTGTGGAGAAAAGGGGACATGAAGAGGAAAAACAAGGGAGATGCATGAATTTACCTTCAGGAAAGATGTCTGATAACTGATGGAATAACACTGAACCTGAGCTACAGAAGACATTTCTTTGGGAACCTATTCCACAGTGAATTATTCTACTGTGTCCAAAATCATTTTATATATGCAAAAGATACCCAAATGAAACTTTTTTTTTTTTTTGGTACTGGAGATTGAACCCAGGAGCGTTTGTTTAACCACTGAGTCACATCCCAGCCCTTTTTTAATTTTTTGAGACAAGATCTAAGTTGCTTAGAGTCTCACTTAGTTGCTAGAGCTGACTTTGAACTTGCAGCCTCCCCAGTCACTGGGATTATAGGCCTAGCCCAAAAGATACTTTGAAAATAACCTTTGTTCTTTTTATACATAATAAGCCCCACATTAAAAAGAAATGTGGGGGGGTGAAGTCCCACAATATATATATTATATATCATTATACTGCTTTAAACTTCTGCCATTATCATTTGAGACTTGTCACAATCAAGAGAGCTACAGACAGGACAGGTGAAGTATGACTTCAGAGACACTGAAGTCATACTTCACCACATATTTTGGGGTAATTCATTTAACCTCTTTAGGCCTCATAATTCTCATCTGTAAAATGAGGTGTCTTTTTTTTTTTAAATAAAGAGAGAGGGAAATGATGCTGGGGTTTGAACCTGTGTACTCACACATGCCAGGTAAGTGCCATAACCTATAAGCCACTGCTCTGGCCCTGGCTAGTGTCTTTTTAAACAGGTTTTATGAGTGCTTAATGAACAAATATACGTGAAACACTTTGTGTGTTATCACACAGTTATCATTATTACTATGTAATAAAAGCCACATCAACTTTTGGGCTGCCCTTCCTGACTAAATCAATCCCTTCAGGGTAGGAACTGTGTTCTTAGTTTGGCACACAAAGTAAGGACGGAGGAAAGAACAGTAAGTCAATGGGTCAGATACTACACAACTAAACTTGAAGTTAGATAATTTTATAGGCTTTAACCCTTCTCACAACTACTGACCAGATGCAAAGTGCCTGGCACATAAATACCAATAAATGGTATTTCTCTTTCCTTCTTTATCTCTAATATTCAGCCTTAAGTCCATTCTCTGCAACAATTCTGAGCCTATATGAACTACTTTCTGAGACTAAAAACTGTGGCAATTTGACAACTATGAATGGACACATTAGGACACGGGACAGAATTCAGCAATTATTGCTAGAACCTATGAATACACAAGTCATGGGTGGATGGGTATAAAAAATCTCCTTGGGATCCCAATATACTGATGGCAGAATGCAAAGTCAGAGCTAATTAGTGGTGACAGGCAGTCTTAATATGAAGCTGTTTTTTTTATTTTACTCATTCATCCCACTATCACCATCCCTGTTTGATGGGCAGTAAGAAAGGGCAAAGATTAATTAAACTTCTAAGTCTCTTTTTTCTTTGGCAGTGCTGGGGACTGAACCCAGGGCCTCGCACATGCTACCACTGAGTTACATCTCCTCATGTGCTTTTTTTTTTCCCCCTCATGTGCTTTTCAAAATGCTCATTTATCTAGGTTCTTTACTGATAGGATGTATTTGGTTTTTGAAGTTTGAATTAGCAAGAATCCCAAATATGTAGTGTTTTTAAAATGGTAACATTCAGATTTTTAATAGTATAAATTTTTCTATAGCATACTTCCTTATTAGAACTTGCTATTAACCCAAGAGAAAGTACATAATTTAAGTACCTCTTTAAATAAGTGGAGGGGCCAGGTGCAGTAGTGCATGCCTATGTCAGTGACTTGGGAGGCTGAGACAGGAGGATCACAAGTTCGAGACCAGCCTCAGCAACTTAGTGAGACCCTCTGTAACTTTGCAAGACCTTGTTTCAAAATGAAAAAGGGCTAGGGGATGTGACTCAGTGCCCCAGGTTCAATCCCCAATACAAAAAAACAAGCAAGCAAGCAAGCAGGCAGAGGGTTTAATCTCCTACAAGGTTAAATAAATCAGGGAGGTTACCTGCCGCTGGTTGGGAGTGAACCGCCAAAACACGAATCCAGATGGTAAAGAACAACGTAGGCCAAAATGATTAAAAGTACATAGGCATGGGCTGGAGCAGTGGCTCAGCAGTTAGAGCACTTGCCTGCCATGCACAAGGACCCGAGTTCAAACCCCTGCACCACATACACAACTAAGTGTCACAGAAACAAAAACCAGATGAAAAAATTAAAAATGGATTCTTTCTCTTCCCCTTCTCTTAAAAAAAAAAAAAAAAGTACAGGGGCTCTATCCCTATAACTGAACTATTTCCTTGAAACAGTAACTTATGCCTGTCAACATCAGGAATACAAAGTAGTTTAACGGAATTAAACGCAGTTATAATAGCCCATTACTACAAACACACTGAGAATTTCAACATTATACTACATATCCTAGAATAGTATATGCTTAATACTGTTTACCACGCCAAGAATTGTTCCAAATACTTTACATGTGTGTTACTTCATTTAATCCCTAGCATAGCCCTAATAAAAAAAGAAACAAATTTTTACAGTCTGTTTTATAGATAAGAAAATTAGACAAATATTAAATAACACAACCAAGAATGCAGAGTTAATAAATATTGAAGTCATATTGAATTCAAGCAATCTTGAGCCAGAGTTCATGATCTTAATTTAGGAGTTTTTGCTTATATAAAAAGCTAAAATGCTCATTTGAAATGTCAGTGAAAAACTCCAAAACAAACTGTTCTCTGTGGCATTATATATAATGTAGAAAAAAAGAAACCATCTAAAGGAGAAACCATCTAAATGCCCAAGAATAGGAAAATGGTTAAATACATCATGGTAAAGCTATTTGCTTTCGATGAAATATTATCCTGCCATTAAAAACATTTATGAAAAGCGTTCCATGACTTTGGACAATGGTCCATGTAAAACTAAGTGGAAAAGCAAACAGGATGATGGGATTAAGGTGGTAGGATTCTGGTGCTTATATTTTACTTTCAGTGTTTTTCCACAAAGAACATTCTACTACCAGTATAAACAAAGGCAATTTCTCCCTTTAATTAACCTGCACCAAATTCTTCAACCAGTTGGTAAAACAGTTAAAAAGATCCTACTCTAACTTCAAGTAGTTACTTTCAATGGACAGTAGCCTCTGAACATCAGATAACATAACACATTTCAAAAACAATGTTCATGGGCAGGAGTAGTGGCTCGGTGGTTACAGTGTTTGCCCAGCATGCACGAGGACACTGGTACAAACCCCAGCACCCATGCACACAACTAAGTGTTGGAGCAACAAAATCCATGTGAAAAACTCAATAAAAATTGATTCTCTCTCTCACTGTCCTTCTCTCTTTAAAAAAAAAAAAAAAAGCTCATCTTCAACTTTAGAAACTGAACTGAGTATTTTCAATTTGGGTTAAGTGCTTACTCTCAATGTAATTATTTTAGGATATCACAAGAAGGGAATGGACTTCATTATATAAAATCCAAAAATTTTGGAATAGCTTTGCTGATATAGATAAAACAAAAGTTTGACTATAGAGGAAGAACAGCTGTTGAGAATCCAACTATTTACTATTTACCCTTTGACCCTCTATCTGCCCAATAACTGAACAGTACCAATTGTTTCCCAGCAGTATGTGCACTTTACAATCCCTGAAAGGCATAAAGGAATTAATAATTTAGCCTAGAAAGCTGACAGTCTTTATTGGGGAGCCCCTCATCTGTGGAACAGGAATCAGAACAGGAGCTGTTGTGAAGCCACAGGTCCCTTTACTGTTCCTGTTTTATAGCCTAATTGGCCCCCAAACATAAATCAATTATTTCTCCTGTTCTAAGCAACAATGGCTTCTATTCTCTAACATCTCTTGTATCAAGTCAGTCCTTGTTCTCTTAAGTTTTACAACTACATGGTAAACATGATGGCTGAGGATGAAACTTGGGGAGCATGGCAGACTGGGGTTATTTGGAAATAGAAGCACAAAAAGGTTATGCTGTTTAAACCTCTCTTGACCTTTGACTGCCCTTGTCCCTAGCTTATGCTAATGTAGATGGCAGAAGACATTTCTTGTAGAAATGAACTTAGCCTGAACCTGTGCCATAACGTTGGACTCCAGGAAGCACAGGAATCATAGGAAGGCAGCCAGAATGTGAACAGCTGCCCATATTCCAAACATAGCTGTCCATCTGCTCAACTACAGAAAAGGTTTTAAAGAAAAGGACATTTGAATTGGACAAGCCAATCTTTCCACAACTAGTTCCAACACATCTAACCTGTTGTCCCAAATCTCCATGTACAACCACTGCCAAACACAACTGGAAACTAGCAGCAAAAAATATTTCCTGATACAAAATAAGCAAGTGTGAACAGTACAAGGAATTTGGAAGTGGGGGTGAAAAATGAGGCTTCTCAACTCCAAAGACACTTCAAAGAAAAATCCGCATTATTCTCAACCTAACGTGCAAAAGTCATGAGGTATTAAGGGATGTTATTTCTTCCTAGTCCAAATCTACAGAATTGGAAGTATCAATCACCATAATTAATTTAATACAACATATAAAGCCCATCTCAGTCTTGAGGCTTCCTATTAACTGCACAGGATAAGCAGGCCTATTTGCACCCCTAGACTCGTTCAGACTAAGACAATAAACTTTTTTTTTTTTGCCTATTAATTAAAATAACCAGGTCCCTATGTATTTTTTCAAAGAGAAAAAATAAAAATACTAATTTCACAACCATAAAAACTTAATAATTGGGGCTGGAGCAGTGGCTTGGCAGTTATAGCACTTGCCTGGTATACGCAAGGACGCAGGTTTGAACCCCAGCACCACATATACAACCAAGTGTTGGAGCAACAAAGACCACATGAAAAATAAAATAAAATTGATTCTCTCACTATCCCTCTCACTTTAAAAAAAAAAAATTTTTTTTTAAAAACAACTTAAGAAATATTGAGAATGCTACCCACATACACAAGTGTGTGTGAGTGTGTGTGTGTATTTTTTTTTTTAAGAGAGAGGGACAGTGAGAGAAAGAGAACCAATTTTTTTAATTTAGTTTTTCATGCAGCTTTTGTTGATCTGAGACTTCACTGCTTACGTGGTGCTGGAGTTTGAACTCACATACTCACACATGCCAGATAAAGCGCTGTAACTGCCGAGCCACCGGTCCAGCCCCAATAAGCATATTTTTAAAGTGATATTTTTGGTGACTTTATTCTACATTGATATGTAAAATCATACTTCTTCTCATGGAATGGAGAGATCTGTAGATCAACATATTTAGCTAGGAATTCTATGCAGAAATGTTAAATGAACTAAGATTATTTGGCCCACAAAGCAGAATAATTCAACAGTAATCTTTATAAGATGAGGGGTCTTTCTCAAAAAATAGCATGAACTATTTTCAGTTGCTACCACGGACATAAAACGAGAATAAATTTGGGTAATATGTGCTAAATTCAAAGTTTAAAAAGTATCTTCTCATCAGGCACACTGCACATGCCTGTAATCCCAGTGACTAGGGAGGTTGAGGCAAGAGGATCACAAGTTCAAAGCCAGCCTCAGCAACATAACAAGACCCTAAGCAACTTAGCAAAACTGTCTCAAAATAAAAATAAAAAGGGTTAGGGATGTGGTTCAGTGGATAAGGGCCCCTGGATTCAATCCCTAGTACCTTAAAAAAAATAAATAAAAAGGTAATCTTCGCAAATATTTCAAATAGACTGTTTGTTAATAGATGAGGGAAGGAGCTACAGAGAATCATCTGTACAACCCTTGAGCCTAGAATTGGCCCTGCAACAAGGAGAATGCACCGTTTAACAACAAAGGTTTTCAACTATTTGGTATGTTTTAAATATAGTTTTCTGAAAGATCAGAGAGAATCTCAACATCCTTCCTATTGCTCAAAAATGTTTCTAAGAGGATGGAGCGGTGGCTCAGTGGTTACAGCGCTTGCCTGGTATACGTGAGTACTTGAGTTCAAACCCCAGCACCACGTATACAACGAAGTGTCCAAGCAACGAAAGTCACATGAAAAACTAAAATTGATTCTGTCTTTCTCTCTCTCTCATTGTCCTGCTTTCTTAAAAAAAAAAAAAAATGCTTCTAAGAAAGGACCACAACTCAAGAAAATATACAGTATTTACCCTCAATTACTGGTATACTTAGGATCTATGACCTAACACAAAACTTATTCTGAGCTGGGCAACATGACACATGCCTATATTCCCAGCTACTCAGGAGGCTGAAACAGGAAGATTACAAGTTTCAAGGCCAGCCTAGGCAACTTAGCAACACTCTGTCTCAAAACAAAATTAAAAGGGCTTGGATGTAGCTCAGTTGCAGAGTGCATGCCTGGCATGTGTGAGGCCCTAGGTTCAATTGCTCGTTACTTCCCCTCCTAAAAAAAAAAAAAAAAAACTCGATTCTGATCTTAATGACTTCCAAAAAGATAAATCTTGTTCCTTGGTGTTTGATAAGTATCATAGGACTTATTTTGTTTCTCAACTAACAGTTGGGGGCTGCAGCGGTGGCTCAGTGCTTACAGCGCTTGACTGGCATGCACAAGGATGCAGGTTCCAACCACATACATAACCAAGTGTTGGAGCAATGAAAACCACATGAAAAACTAAACAAAATTGATTCTCTTTCTCTCTCTCACTGTCCCTCTCTAAAAAAGAAAATAGTTGAACAAATATGGATATTTATTCTATTAAGGTATGTGTGAAAATAAATATGAAAGATCCATACTCTCAGGGCTGGTACTAGTCAGGATGGTAAGTGGTCAGCTTTGTCACTTAACCAACAGAAGAATGGTAACAAATAATCCCATGACCTTTAAACAGTTCTAGCACCATAAAAAATAACTCTAGACCATCTCATGAAGTCTTACTCTAAATCATCACTTGACCTTTTGGCATTATAGCAAAATAAGGCCCACACGCAGTAGATTCCCTCCTGTTTATTCCTAACAATTATAACCATATCTCAGAACTACCAAAATGTTGCATGGCACATTTTGTCATCACAGGCAACTCAAATGAAATTAAACTCGTACAAAGTTATCAATTATAAATTTTTAAACCAACCATAATCTTTCTTTGAAATAAAACTCAAAACTAGTCAATATCTTTAAAATAAAGTTGTGATATATGGTTGTAGGTGTGCATACATGAAAGCACAATTTTTGTTGTTGCTGTTGGTGGCATATGAGAATGAGAAACGGATCAAAAAGATTAGTATTAAATATAAACTTTAAGAAAACAACTTTCTATTAAAAGAATAGATCTTGGCCATCAAACAATATTAGGAAAAGAAAAGGCACAATTAGAAAATGAATGAATGTCATTCCCATATTTGTAAATTGAGAGTCAACCATATAAGGTTTATCAATGACACATTAAGTTATACATTTAAGAGCATATACACACACCCTTTTCTTACCAACAAACACTGGGTAACATTCAGAACTTACTAGTGCCTGGATCGAGCTCTGACAACTCATCCTGACAGAAACCTGAAGAGAAAAGAATAGGAAAAGAATATTATGATTCATGAATTATCATAAGCT
Organism: Aplodontia rufa; assembly: GCA_004027875.1. NCBI lineage: Eukaryota > Metazoa > Chordata > Mammalia > Rodentia > Aplodontiidae > Aplodontia > Aplodontia rufa. The sequence continues at coordinate 3,120 of PVKS010007057.1, read as the reverse complement.
GACTTCAAATATGAAGAAGTATCATAAGTGGAGGAAAAATCATAATCAGAAATGAATTTAGGTTTGAATCCTATCTCTAAAATTTAGCTACTTTATATCCCCCTCCATGTTTCCATTATCTTAATACAAAACTGGAGATAACAGCACTTACTACAAAGCTGTAAGGAGGATTAAAGGAGATACCAATATAATGCTTAGCATAATCCTTAGCATGCAGTAGAAGCTCAATAAGTGCAGTAGAAGTAATTGTGAATAAGCACACCAATCTCTGTTGGAATACAAACTCTTAAGAAAATCAAACTTCATTTCAAACCTGTCATTCCACTTAGAGGTAATTAACTGTTTTACAAAAGAAAATAAATAACAAAGTAATTTTAGTTAAAATTTCACAGATGCTGAAAATCTGATCTGCACACAAGGGCAAACTATTCTTCCATTAAGTATGCTATTTAAGCTAGAGTATCTCAGCAGTAAAGAACAAGCACAGCACGCAGGAAGTCCTGCTTTCAACCCTCAGCACCAAAAATATAAGTATACTATTCAGGTTGGAATAAACACCTCAAAGGACAGTTCATATCCAAAAAGCAAGATGCTTGACTGACTGACATGTAATTCTCACACTATAGGGAAAAATCAAGCACAATGAATGGCAAATGCAACAGATTCTCTATGTACAGTCAATGAAAGTTAGTTTTTCCTAGAATGACTGCCTACTTTCTCCTACTTGCTTTCTACTTACCCTCAGTTCAAATATTTCCTCAGAAAAACTTTCTCTGGCCAGGTACAGTGATACTTGCCTTATAATCTCAGTGACACAGAATGCTAAAGCAGAAGGAACACAAGTTTGAGACCACCCTCAGCAACTTAGTGAGATACTGTCCCAAAATAAAAAGCAAAAAAAAAAGAGCAGAGATACAGCTTAGTGGAAGAGCATCCCTGGGGTTTAATCCCAAGTGCGGAGGAGGGGAGAAAAACTTTCTCTGGCTTCCTTCACCCCCTTGTCTCACAAATTCAAATTACAGATAATTATAAATCATCTGTAAGATACTAAAGAAACACCTATGGCTGTTTCTTCATCGCCCTCAAAGAATTCCTTGGTCAATGTCTGACTCCTCTATTAAGACTTTTCCACAGGGCAGAGACCGAGACCATCATGTTCATGCAGTATTCCTTTCACTCTCACAAGCCTCGTACACAGTAGCTATTCAAGAAACATCAACTGAAGTATGTTAACAGTAAATTAAAAATAAAGAAGCAACAGGACTAGAAGTATATGAGAGCCTCTTCTTACATCAGAGTTGGGCAATCAGAATCCAATCCAGCAACCAGCAGCCATGTCAGAGAATAGACAATCAAATGAACAGTCAAAAATGCAACTTTTAAAGTCCTTTGCGCACTCCTGGCTGTTTTGTCCACATCACTCACCAAATATGCCAAATTCTTTCTTGCTTTCCTGTGTTCCTTCCTCATCCTCCACTTGGTTTAAAAAAAAAATTCTTCAAGATTCAGTTCAAATATCAACCACCACTATAAAACATGGAAAAGAGAAAAGGCCTCTCCAGCATTTATCAAATGATAAAGGAATCATTTAAATATTTGCCTCTTCCACTAGATAATGAGCTATTCAGGGGTAAGGGCTGCGTCTTATCTATTGGTAGAAATGCTTCTACACTCATGATATAAAAATTATGGAAGGTCCTCAAATGCAAGATGGAGCTACTAAACAGAAGATACAATTCTGCCTCTAGACCAGTCTAGAGGAAGAAGAACACAGAATCAAAAGATCTAAGTCCAGCCTGGACAGTATATGGAAGGCCTGAAAGAGGAAACTGAATATGAAACAACAAAGTTCTGAAGCTGCTGAGAGCAGCTACGCAGCACTGGAAAAGCTCATCTCAGAGCTTTAAATCCTCTCCACATACAAGTAATGGGAATTTGAATAGCCCTGGAGAGATGCCAGATATCTTAGTTCATCCAGGCTGCTGTAACAAAACACCATAAACTAGGTGACTTACAACTAACAGAAATTTATTTCTCAAAGTGCTGGAAGCTAGGAAGTTCAAGATCGAGGCACTAACAGAATCAGTATTTGGTGAGGACCTGCCTTCAGGTTCATAGATGGCCCTTCTTGCCATGTCCTCCCATGGCAGAAGAGGTGAGAGAGATTTCTGGGTATCTCTTAAGAATAATAATCCCATTCATGTGGGTCACCTTCCAAAAGCCCCCAGGTCCTAATACCATCACCTTGGGATTAGAATTTCAACTTATGAAATAGAGTCATTGGAGGATAAACATTCAGACTATAGCACCAGCTAATGAAGAAATAACTAATTCATCATTACATATGCATTGAATACTTAATATTCTGCCAGAAGTAAATCTGAGAATAGGCATTCAGTTAATACATACTGACCTGAAACAGAATGAAATCACAGTAAGGCAGGGAAGTACAATGGGAAAGACAGACACTGCCTTGCAGATTCTAACTCAAGCCATTTTTTAATTATATGACCTGAGGCAAATTACTCCCCATGATGGGCCTCGAATTCTGGATGTTAAATAAACTGTCTAACCGCACTCTATAACTCGTCTTACAAATTGAAGTCAGTGTTACTCAAGGAATGCTTTTATTTTATTTACTTATTTATTATTGCGATACCAGGATTGAACCCAGGGGTGCTTTACCTCTGAGCTACATTCAGCCCTTTTTAAGTTTTCTTTTGGGACAGGGATTTATCCTCCTATCTCAGTCTCTTAAATTGCTAGGATTACAGGCATGCACCATCAGGAACATTTTGACTTAATCTGACTGTAGGAAGGCAGTGGAATTGAGCACTGGATCCTGGTTGGGAAGCTGCCAATTACTCAGTGTATTTTGAAATTTAGCAGTCCATAAGTAATACCTTTAAAAGATAAAATTCTAAATTCTAATCAAACACTACACATTTCCCCAAAATAGAAATATCCTTCATGATCTACGTCCTATCATTTCAATGTTGTCGCTTGCTTTTCACCACATCCACCAACAGCGTACTCTACCCAAAACCAACTGAACTCTGGCTCCCTGAGTTCAATATGTTCCATTCGTTGGCACATGCTCTCTTCTCCAGTTGAGCCCAC
>PVKS010007056.1:0-74930 GCA_004027875.1 Aplodontia rufa | reverse complement strand
CTTTTAATTGCAGACTGAATTTCAGTGTCTGTGATTGGGCCATTTAGGATTTCAATATCCTCCTGATTTAATTTAGGGATGCTGTAGGTGTCAAGAAATTTATCCATTTCTTCCAAGTTATCAAATTTGGAGGAGTATAGGTTTTCAAAATACGATCTTATAATTTGTTGGATTTCTATGGGGTTGGTGGTGATCGTTCAAAAGGTCCAAAATTTAACACAAATTCTTCCGAGATATATGTGCAGTTGGAAAAGCTGTAAAATAAATCAAAGTGATGACATATAAACACACAGGTGTGTATGTATTAGAATTAGTTACCCCTGAGCTTATGGCCTTATTACTTCACATACTACTTGAGGGAATAAAAGAACATAAGGTGCAAAAAAAAAGCTATAAATTATTAGAGACAGGAGACACTTCCGGAAAGTGAGAGACAGTGTAGAGTCAGTAAGAAGTGCAAACTCTAGAGTCAGCTTGAGTTTAATATTGGCTTGGCCCCTTGGAAGCTAGATAAGCTTGCATTGCTTATGTTAACCTTCTAAGTTTCAAAATATTCCCCTTTACAATGGGGCTGAAAAGTGAAGTGAGTTCACAGTGTTGGAAGAATCGACTGTGATACTGCATGATGAATGTCTAAGCTAAAGCCTGACACAAGCTCTCAATAACGTTGGTAGCCATTATTATTGATCATTGTCATTGTTGTCATTTCAAGGACCGTGAGGAAGAGTGCTGGGGTCACTGTGTCAACATTAAAGCTAGACTAGGTTCCATATCTGAGGCTTCGGTTCAAACCGATCCCTGGCAAGTGGACCTCAATGGGGATGAGAATAGACAATAACAAAAATAAACTTTTTAATTGTTTTTTTTTTAAATAGTGTAGTATAGGGGCTGGAGCGGTGGCTCAGCAGTTACGGTGTTTGCTCAGCATGCACAAGTACACAGGTTCAAACCCTCGCACCCACGTACACAACTGTCAGAGCAATGAAAACCATGTGAAAAAAACTCAATTAAAAATTGATTCTCTCTGTCTCTCTCTGTCTCTCACTGTCCTTCTCTCTTTAAAAAAAGAAAAAGTATATTATAGTTGTACATAGTGTTTCCTTTCCTCTGCAGCTTTTTAATTTGATGCTGTTCTACTTAATTATTCTTAGTTTTATTTCTTATGCTTTAGGGATCTTATTAAAGAGGTTGGTTCCTGTGCCTATATGTTGGAACACTGACTTTTTTTGTTTCTAACAGTTGCAGAGTTTCTGGTTTAATTCCTAGGTCTTTGATCCATTTTATGCAGGGGGAGAGATAGGGATCAAGTTTCATTCTTCTACCTATGAATATCCAAGCAACTCTTTGCTTCATTGATACTTTGTATTATTTTTTCTTAACTCTTAATTTATGCCTTGATTTTAATTATTTCCTGTCTTCTACTGACTTGGGAATTAGTCTGATTTTTTTCCTAGGGCCTTGAAGCATTACATTGCATTATTTATTTTGAATCCTTCTACTTTGTTTTTAATGTAGGAGCTCAGTGCTATATAATTTCCTCTTAGAAATTATACTGTTATTATACCTCTAATCTGTTCCACAGATTTTTTTATTTGTTCGACACAGTCTTACATATTGGAGGGAATCATTGTTACATATTCATGCATATAAGGATATTGACAAAGTAAGTTAAGGCCGAACCACCTAGTCCAGGATCTCCCTGTTTAGTCCACCCCCTGCTCTCATGTCTCCTCTGCAATACTCCCATGGTATAGATAGAAATAAGCATATATGTGTATATTAAGTTCTGAAATTTCTGAGTTTCTCTGCCTGCCTCTGTATAGTTGGGCTTCTCATGGGAGTAGAGACTTCCCAGTTGCATTGATAACCCCCCTAATCCCTCCCTCTCCTGCCTGACTTTCTCCCTTCTCATCCACCATCATAGTTTTGGTTCCCCCAGGTTATGTGAAATTTCAATTATGTTGAGTTTATTATTTAAGCTTAGCTAACTTTATCCTGTCTTAGATTTTACTCTACCTTCCACATATGAGAGAAAACATTCGGTCCTTAAGTCTCTGAGTTTGAGAAATTTCACTCAGCATAATTTTTTTCCATCTCCATTCATTTGGCTGCAAATGTCATGATATCATTCTCTCTAATAGCAGAGTAGAACTTCATTGGATATATATACCACAGTTTTTTAATCCATTCATCCAGCAAGGGGCATCTGGGTTGGTTCCATAGTTTAGCTATTGTAATTTAGCTGTGTATTGTAGTTTAGCTGTGTCTCTATGGTATGCCAATTCCAGCCCTTTTGGAAAAATACCCAGGAGTGGGATAACTCATGATGATTCCAACCCTAGTTTTTTGACAAGTCCCCACACTACTTTCCAGAGTGGGTGTACAAGTTTGCAGTACCACCAACAGTGTGATAGTGTTCCTTTCTTTCCACAACCCCTCTAGCATCTGTCATTGTTCATATTCCTCATTTTTGCCACTGACTGGAGTGAGGTGGAAACTTAGTGAAGTTTTGATTTGCATTTCTCGGATTGCTAGTGATGTAGAACATATCCTCCTATATTTATTGGCTTTCTGGACTTCCTCTACTGAGAAGTTCCTGTGTAGTTCCCTAGCTCATTTATTGATTGGATCATTTGTGGTTCTGGTGTTCCGTTTTTTGAGTTCTTTTTATATTCTGGATATTAGTCCTCTGTTGGAGGTGTGGCAGGCAAAGATTTTCTCCCATTCTGTAGGTTCTCTCTTGACACTCTGGACTAATTATTTAGCTACACAGATTTTTTATGCTATATCTCTGTCCTGATTTATTTTTATTTTTTTATTTATCCCCTGACTTATTCTGTAATCCATTCTTCCTTCAAAAGGGTATTGTTTAATTTCTAGGTGTTGGAATGTTTTCTATTTTTTACCTTGTCATTGACTTCTGATTTCATTCTGTTTTTATTTGATATTATTTGATAGGAAGCAGTAAATTGTATTTTTCGTATTTGCTAATAGTTATTTTGTATGCTAAAATGTTATTTATTTTAGAGAAAATTTCATGCGCCCTTGAGAAGAAAGTGAATTCAGTTGCTGATGGATAAAATACTCTATAGCTATCTGTTAGGTCCATTTGACTAATAGTATTATTAGTTCTAAAGAATTTGTATTTAATTTATACCTTGGTGACCCATTTGAAGGTGAGAAAGTTATGTTGAAATTATGCTGTATTACTATAGTGTGGCCTATTTGATTCTTTCATAAGTGTTTGTTCTATGTACATAGATGCACTGTTGTTTGGGCAAAAATATTTACATTCATGATAAGTTCGTGCTTTCCATGAAATAATTCCTTTGACCAGTATGAAGTGACCCTCTTGGTCTATTCCGATTAATTTTGACTTGAAGTCTATTTTATCTTATTTGAGATTAGCTAATTGCTTGTTTGGGTTTCTATTTGATAGTGTATTTTTCCTCCATTATTTCACCTTTAGTCTGTGAATATATTTGGTTATAAGATGATGTAAATGACCTATGGTGGGTCTTGTTTTTGATCCAATCTGCCAATCTATGTTTTTTTTTTATTCTAGTTTAGATCATTTACATTCAATGTTATTATAGAGAGATGATTTTTATTTTGTGCAATTTTTACTAAATTCTAATGCTTAATTCAGATATTATTCTAATTTAATTGACTATTCTTCTATTGTGATTCATCCCTATATTGGTTTTAATTTTTATTTTTCATTTCTGCATGAAATATTTCATTGAGTGCTTTTCATACTGAGGCTTGGTGGTTATAAATTCTTCTAGTTTCTGCCTATCATGGAAATTTTTTATTTCACTTCAATCCTGAAGGATAATTTTGTTGAATATAGTAATCTTGGTTGGTATCAGTTTTCTTTCAGGGCATGGTATATATTATTCCAATTCTTTCTGGGTTTTAGGGTCTGAGTTGAGAAATCATTAAAATCCAAATTGATTTACTTGTAAAAGTGACCTGCCATTTTTTTCTTACAGCTTTTAAAATTCCATCTTTATTCTGTATATTAAGTATTTTCAACAGATTGTGTCTTGAAGAGAATTTTTAAAAATCTTGCCTTTTTAGGATTCTATACAGGTCTTGTATTTGAATTTCCATCTTATTCCTAAGACTTGGAAAATTTTCTGATAATATACCATTGAAAAGATTGTACATTCCTTTGGTTTATATTTTAGAGTCTTCCTCCATATCAGTGATTCTGAAATTTTTTCTCTTAAATGATATTACACATTTCTTGAATATTCTGGTTATGGTCTCAATTTTTTTTGTCAACTTAATTTTCAAGGGTTTATACCTTGTCTTCAGAGCCTGAGAATATGTCTTCAAAGTGTTCTAATGCGTTGATGATGCTTTCCATGAAATCAGAAATGTCATTTATTGACTTTTTCACTTATAGGATTTCTTTTTAGTTCTTTATCATAATTCGGTCTCTTATATTGAAATGATCTTTAATTTCCTTTATTTTCTAAGTTCATTCTTTACATCATTGTTTTTCTCCTTAGATATTTTATTTTATTGATTGATTGATTTAACAGTCTTACATATTGAAGGGATTTGTTCCTTCACATTCATACATGCATACATAATGACAGAGTAGCTTAAAAACAACCCTTGTCCAGGATCTTCCTCCCTTCACCCACTCCCTGATCTCGTGTCTCCTCTATAATTCCCCCATGCTACAGATATAAATGACCATATACATGTATTTTAATTATTGAAATTGCTCGCCCTATATGCCTGCCTGAGTATATTTTGTCTTCTCATAGAGTCAAGTGTACTCTGCAATATTGATCGCTCCTTTTCCCTCCCTCTATTTGCTCTGTCACACTACTGTCTGGTCAGCTCTTCTTTAACTCCTTCCTTCTGGGCTGTTGAGAACTCAGAGTTTGCTGCCTCTATAAGCTCTGCCACCTTCAAACTCTGAAAAAATAAAGTTCTTTTCTTAATGGAGTGTTCACAATGAGTTTTATTAAAGTTCTATAGTGTTTTAGTCTGCTTTTTCATTGATATGACCGAAGAACCTGACAAGTACAATTGTAGGAGGAAGAGTTTATCTTAGGGGCTCCTGGTTTCAGAGGTGTCTGGCCATAGAAATCTGACTCCAGCGTTCTTTCACTTATGGATTTCATGTCCTTTCAGTTTTTTTATGTCCTGGTCCAGGACTTTTTCCCTCAATGCCTCTATGAGGTAACAAATCCTATAGGTACTACAAGGATAAAAACCAAAAAGAATATAAATTCTTTTAAAAAAGCAAGCTTCCTTCGGGACACTGCTTATTAAATTTCCTTTATGTAAGAAATTCTGCCACATAACTTCAATTTTGCTTAACTGAATGTTCCTGTTACATGTACTAACAGCCAAAAGAAAAAAATTATGCCATGTATTTTTGGATAAATGTAATAGAATGATGATTTTTCAGCTGGCAAAGTTTTATGGTCTAGATATCATGTCAGAATTATATTTAGGTTTTATGTTTGTTTGTTTGTTTGCTTGCTTGCTTTTGGTAATGAGGACTGAACCCAGAGCCACATTAGCTCTGAGCCACATCCCCAGCTCATTTTATTATCATTATTATATATTTACTTTTTTATTTTGAATCAGAGTCACTAAGTTCCTTAAGGTCTTGCTAATTTCCTGAGGCTGGCTTTGAATTTGTGATCCTTCAGCCTCAGCCTCCCAAGTTGCTGGGATTACAGGTATGCACCACCGCACCTGGCTATACTTAGGTATTAACTAAACAATTTTCCAAAGTCTTCAGGAGACATCACTGTTGACCACAGAAATGTAAGTGTTCAGCAATACCTTTAATTTGGGAGTTGTTTCATGAACCCTTATGCTATATACTGTGCCAGTCATATTTACCTTTTATTATATACAAGATGTATTCCAGAATTGCACGAAGGTCTGAAATAATCAGGATTCAGTTAGTTTAAAAGTAAGTGGATTTCAATAAGATCAATATACTTAAGAAATCATTAGAAGATTATAGAAGAAAGTTCTAAGCCTGAGTTCAATGATTTCCAGAAAAAAATAGTAGAGAATTATCCCACAAAACATACTGAAGAGGATTCTGAATACTTTTGTGCTCATTACAAGCACTGAGCCACGGTCCATCGTTAAGCAGTAGCCATGCTAGTTACTGCTCCAGCACCCATACCTCACCCTTCCAGGAGCTGACACAACTGTTTACTCCATTGCCACACCTTATCTACATATCCTGCATCCTGTGGATGTCTTCACTTGTGATCTTCAGACAATCTAAATCTCAATTTCATGTTTCTAACATTCTATGGAAGCAGCCATCATATCTTATCTCACTTCTTCCTACAAAATCTTTCACAAACACACCAGATTGTCTGAATAAGGATCAGCCACGCACTTGCTGCACAGAGTCTAGGAAATATAGACTGCTACCTTCCTGTGTGCAGAGGACACAGTAGAGAGAACATGGAATAGATGGTGAGCATCAAGTTATCTCCCCACTAAAAGAGCTTTTCTTAGGACACAAGTTCAAAAGGACAAGAAAGGAGGCAACAGAGAGAAGATGCTGTTTACTAAGTCTGCTGAGCAGGACTTGGCTAGGCAACTTCTGAAACCTGTTTCACCCCAAGGTTTTCTGACTTATTAATCAAAAAACATCTCTGCAGTGTTTCTGCTTTTAGTTTATGCGGGTAAGTAGCCATTTTACTCTGCTTTGGTTTGAGGATGCTGTGTTTTGCTTTTTTGTTAGGACTCCATTAGATAATGAAATCCCAATCTAATAATTATCTGATCAGACTCTGGCCAACATGCCTAAAATAAGTTTATTTTCTGAAGGACTAAGTTTTTCTTCCTTGAATTTCACATCAATTCTACTTCACCATAGACAACTGCGCACAGGAGCAGAGAAGAGAGTGGAAATGTCAAAAGAGACAGATTGTGAAATGAATCAGGAAATAAAGAGCAAAGACAAAGAGAGAAACCTGAGAATTTGATATTATTTTCTAAATTTATCTAAGATCTCAAGATTAGCTTGACTGGGGTGGATGCATTGAAGTATGAATGGATCAAATTGGTTTGGAAAAAGTATTTGATACACAAGATCAAAACAGAAATGACCTCAAAGTGACTATTGGTTCCCAAAGGATCAGGTTAAAGCTTCTTTAAAAATTTCTATGTGAGGCTGGAATGGTGGCTCAGCAGTTACAGTGCTTGCCTGACATGTGCAAGAATGTGAGTTCAACCCCAGTATCATGTACATGACAAAGACTCAGAGCAATGAAAGCCAAATGAAAGCCAAATAAAAAACCAAATAAAGTTTATTTAAAAAATACTCCTATGTGAAGAATAGCCCTGGAAATAAAGTAGAAGAACAACAGTGATTAATTTGAATGTGTTGGGTTCAAATTTAAGATTCTGAGGCTCCACATTCAAATGTATGTCTGATACATTGCTTGCATTGTGGCCACAGAAAGTCTATCTCTGTAAGGACCTTATATGTGCTCCATGCAGATGGTCCTTTAACTTCCTTTGAGAAATGTCATTGTAGTGTTACAACACATTGTGTAGGAGGAAGGGATTTTATAGATGGAGGAAATCAGGAAGAGTGCCAGGAGTCTTGTCAATAAAAATCAAAGACCAGTTCTCAAAGTGTGGTCCAAAATTGATGTGCCCTTTAAACACAGGTATCTAAACTCCACTTCAGAGGTACTGAATAAGAATTTCTGGCTGTGGATGGGAAATGGACAAATTATTCAAGTCCTCCCCATAGTTAGAAAGTATGGAAACATTGAAAATATTGCCGCAGATAATGTAAAAAACACTGCAGCATAATTTGTCCAGAACCTTGAATTTACTGAAAGTTAATGGACATTTAATACATTTTATTAATTGAAGGTGAAGTGTTGCTCTGGCCACATAGTATTTTTATAAGTAAACTTACAACCATTGAATCGAAAATCAGCGTGCCTTTCCATTTCAGATGTGCATTTAGGAACAATAAAATCAACTAGGGAATAGCCATCTAAAACAATATTTTACCCTGTTGGTAATCTCAAATCCAATCAATGGAGAATTGTCTAGAAGACATGGTGAGATAATCCCTGTAGAGTTGAAGGCTGGGAGAAATGCTTGCCAAATTACTGTAATGATGAAAGTCTGAAGTGACTTTCTATTCCCACAGTCTTTGCAAATCAATCTGTCACTATACTGTGTATTGACCTTACGAGGATATCCAATAGAACAGATTGCCACCATCAGGGAAAATTTTCATGCTCAAAAGCAAAATGTTACATCTTTTAATCATTTGTATATAAGAAAAAAAACGATTGCTATAGCAAACATTTGCTGCTCCAGTTTTAAAATAAATTGAAAGGCAATACAATTGTGTTTCAACATTGTGGTGTTTACTGTGCCTATTAAAAACCCAGATGAAATTCAGAACTTTCATTCTAATCTTTTTGTTTAGATTATTTTTGTTTCCATCAAAACTATAACTGTGTTTCAAAATCCATCTGTCTTCACTGATCCTAAATGTGACTACATTAATCCAAGCTGATAGCTATATGTGAGTACAAAGCTCATGTCATTTATGAACAAGCACCTTAGCATACTATTTTAACAACTTATTCTTCTCAGTTTGACAAATATAAACATTTATATTCCAAAGTAATTTACATTTAAAATCCCAAGCCAAGCTGATAAAAGAAGATAGAATATTGAATTTCAGCCCATAAATAAGCTTTTCTAAAACAACAAAGAGGCTTCTAGTAATGGCTTTCATTTAGACAGCATACTTTTCTCTTTGGGAGTTATAACTAGCAAACTTCACAGAAATATGTTAAGAAAGTTTGCAGTCTTTATAAAAAAGATGATGAATGTGTACATATTCACACTGATTATGTCTGGGAGGTCACTTAAACTCAGAATATTAATTGGTTTATATTCCAAGATCTCATTTTCACAAACTTATGCATGAAAGTATAACTTCACAGCTATTTCTACTAGGGTTCGAAAAGACTAAAAGAAATCTGGCTTTATAATCAGAAAAATAAAAACATATACATCTACAGTCACAGAGCTACAAATGGAGTGTGGCGCTTTTGTAAATGGTCAAATAGTACTGACCAAATACAGAAAGCAATTATAAACTTATTTTTAAAAAAAGATAGATGAAAAGCTGTGAACATGTGTATCTCAATGAATGCGGGTATGAGTTTTTCAGAATTCTTGATAAAATTAACTATCTGAACAATAAAATTCATACTGGTAGAGATTCATTCATAATAAATTTAGTGCACAGCATCTATTTTCCCAAATCACTTATCAACAGCACAGAAACTTGGTTTAAAGTGCTGAACTTTTGAAATGAAATAAAACTGATCTCCAAATTGACTTTGCCAGTAATGCTGTGGTTCCATGCTACAGGTTGTATGCCAGTGATCTTGTATGATATAAACATCTTAAGCTATTATTTTAAACCTATATAATTGGAATTGTAATAGTAAATATAATAATAATATCTATTGCAAAGGACTATGCTATAATAATAAATACAAAATAATGAACATATGATTCTTAGGACAACTGTTGGGATGGAGTAGACTTTCAATAAAAAGGAATGAAAGATATAGACTGGTTTTCTAGCCCTAATCTGGGATTTATTCTTCTTAAAATGTAATGTTTTTAAGGAAACAAATTCAGCAATGACTTCACAACAAGAGAGCAGAAACAGTAAGTTAGAAGACATATAGTGAAATAAGGAATGAAAGAATGTATAGGTGTAAATTGTAAAAACCACTTTAAAAGCAATTTGCACTCCTTTAGAATAAAGGTACATACATATACGTAGGTAGATAATGATACATATTTGCACATAGCATGTGTCATGTGTGTACATCAAGATACAGTGATTTCATTTCTAGATATGTGTCCTAAAGAATATTTCAAGTACATATATTATGGGATATTTACAAGGATGTTTGCAGCAGTCATGTTCATTAAAAATATAAACATTGTATATGTGTATGTATATATATATATATGTGTGTATACATATACATTATTGAATAGGACAAAAAATGATCAAATGCATATTATGAATTTTTACAAAAGGGGAAATTACATTATTCAATGTCTGGAACTCTGGTTTTATTTAAAGAGTGTGGTGTTTTTGCAGCTGAATTCATTCTCCTTGAACTTGTTTTGCTAGGGTGAATCTAAAATAGCTTTTACTTTAGAGATAGTTAAGTCCTACTGCTGAAGAGTGGCAATCTTCCCACAAGATGCTGTTCACTGAATACACTGGTTTATCACTGAGGATGCCTTACTCCAGTTGATTGGGACATAATCATCTCTCTTCTCATGTGAGCTTTGGATATGTCAATAACAAGGAAAAAGGAATTAACAACCAGAGAAAACTAATTAGAGGCAGATCCAGAAGTCATAAAAATGATGAAATTGGAAGAAAAAGACATTTGTTCATATGATATTTCCTCTTTTAAGAAAACTATTTTCTTATATATGTCTATACATTGAAAGTGAATAGCTTATAGAATACGTAGTTGGGTTTTGTTATCCAATTTCACAATCTCTGTCTTTTACTTGTAGTGTTTATAGATTTATATTTAGTGTAATTATTGTTGGGATTATGGTTAAATCTACCATTGAACTGAATAATAATAAAATAAATTATTAACAAATGGCAGTTGATGAGTTGTAGCCAAAAGAACCTTAAAATGACATGTATAGTCTTAAATACTCTTAAAATATGAATATTTTAAAAATTAACTATTCTTGGGGCTGGAGCAGTGGCTCAGCGGTTTTGGTGCTTGCCTGGCAATCACAAGGACCCGGGTTCAAACCCCAGCACCACGTACACAACTGAGTGTTGGAGCAACTAAGGCCATGTGAAAAGCTAAATAAAGTTGTTTTTCTCTTTCTCTGTCTCTCTCACTGTCCCTCTCTCTTAAAAAAAATAAAATAAAAATTAACTATTCTTAAATATAAATTCATTTTTCAACCTAAGATGTGAAAAAATAGTATATGAAACTCTAAGAAAGTAGGGCAAAGAATATGAGGAGAAAATAATGAAATAAAGAAGAGGAAAAAAATGGTATAAATCAGTGAAATCAGTAGCTGACTTTTGAAAGTTAATAAAACTGATACAACTAAAACCAGGTTAATAGAGGGGATAAAAGAAAAATAAATGTTCATTTCAGGATTAAAACATAGATATCAGTACAGATCATAAAGGATTAATATGAGCAAATTTATGTGAATAAACCCAACAAATTATTTAACATGGAAAAATTCATTGAAAGGCACTGATTATTAGAATTTACTCAAAAAGAAATAAAAATGTGAATGTTTATCCCAAAAATAAATTGAATTCATTATTAAGAAAAAACTCTCCTGAAAATGAAATTCCTGATCCAGATGGCTCCCGTATAATACCAAACCTTAACGTAAAATGCAATACCAATGCTATAGCAAACTATTCCTAGAGAGTAGAAGAAAGATAATTCTTTTCAATTAACATAAAGGGTGAGTATTACCCTAAAATCAAAACCAAAATCATTACAAGGATAAAATATCTCAGTTGAACAGATGTGGAAAAGTCCTTAAAAATATATTTACCAATAAAATCTAGGAAAATATAAAGATGATAGTGTACCATATCTTTGATCTTGCCCAGAAATGTAAAATATCTTTTATATTAAAAATCAGTCAAAGTAATTTATTGTCTTAACAGATTAATGTATCAAAAACAAAGTATTATCTCAAATATAAAGAAAAACAATTTAGAAAAATTTAATACTCACTTATAGTAAAAAATATTCATGCTAGAAGGCACTTAAGAATAATATGAATATCATCATAACCAATGATATAAGAATAAATGCATTCTAAGACTGAAGGAAAAATATGTATTACTACTTTCACCAGCTTGGTAAGGCAAGTAATGGAAATAAAAGGTGATTAATTGGAAAAGAAGAAAATCTCTTTATTTGAAGGGAACATGGTTCTGTACACTGAGTGTCCTAAGTCATTCATACCATGTTACTAGAATTAATGAAGTGAATTGTCAAGGTTATATGATAGGGGGTCAAGATGCAAAAATCAATGATATGTTTATATACTAGTCATGAATATAGGAAATAGAAATTAAAAATAAATACAATTTGCAATCATATTTTTAGATTATTGGAAATAAAATTTAAAAAATGTCTCATCAACTGGATCTAAGTGAAAATTATAACATACTTCACTGACTCTGGCCGTGGCCCAGTCAGGTGCTAAGGACACTTCCAAGCGCACACATCCAAACCACACACTGCAGCCACAGTTGTCCAGGACTCCAGCCCCAGACCAGGCAGGTGTGCCAGACACACCAAGGACCCCCTGCTCAGACACTGCCCAGCCATCACGTATACCCAACAGGTCCAGATATATTGGGCCTTTCCCTACCAACAAAGATTACAGGTCCCATCATGGCATGTAGGCTAGACCTCTCTGGCCTACACCAAATCTTTGCCACCCCAGGATACAGCATTGCACCACTACCACTTAGCTTCAACAACCCAGCGGGATGCCCAGGAACCCCTTCAGGTTCCAAATCTCTGACTTGGAAGCTAAATCCAAAAGGTGCGAAAAAAACAAAGCTCCAAGAAGAAGCAGATTTCTGGAAGAAGGTGATAATTAGAGAGGTAATCTCTGCCTTACCCTTTGACCTGCATGGAAGAAGAACATGGAGACTTGCCTTGCTTCCACAAAGTGAACCTCAATAAAAAGATCCAGAAGAAGCTTTTCAAAGATGAAGAATCCAGACTACAAAAGGTTCACCTCAAACCCACAACTCCTCTTCCAAGGAGTTGGATGCTTCCAAGGAGCAGGATGAAAACCAAGAAAAAATTATCAATGATCTGATTACTAAAAGGAGCAATGAACTAAAAGAACATTTAATGAAGGGACTAAGTGAGAAAACTAAAGAAATGAAAAACTCTATTATCAAAGAAATAGACATACTGAGAAAGAAATGGAGATAAAAACTTCAATTACATCAGAAGAATGATGGAAGAATTCAATAATAGACTCACTTCTATAGAAAAGAGAATCACTGCTTTTGAAGAAAGAACTTCTGAC
The DNA here is from genome assembly GCA_004027875.1 of Aplodontia rufa. Taxonomy (NCBI): domain Eukaryota; kingdom Metazoa; phylum Chordata; class Mammalia; order Rodentia; family Aplodontiidae; genus Aplodontia; species Aplodontia rufa. The sequence goes on along the minus strand of PVKS010007056.1, from coordinate 61,790 downwards.
AATGAGGATAGGCTGAATAAACGTGAGTGCACAGAAGACAAAAAAGGAACACCCACACACACACACACACACACACACAGGATATGAGCAGAATTTTCAAATTGTATGGGATGAAATCAGATGAAAGAATCTAAGAGTAATTTGGATACAGGAAGAAATTGAAATGCAAATGAATGGTATAAAGAACATTCTTAATGAAATAGTTAAAGAAAAAATTTCCCATATTAGAATAGAGTCAGAAATGCTCATCCAGGAAGCAAACAGGACACCCAACAGGTCAACACAAATGAGAAGCCCACGAAGACACATCAGATTCAAAATATATAACAGGGAAATCAAGGAAAGAATATTAAAAGCTGGAAGAGATAAATGCCAAATTACATTCAGAGCTAAACCAATAAGGATCATGTCTGACGTCCCAGCTCAGACCCTAGCAGCAAGAAGATTCTGGAAAGGGATCTTCCAATGTATGAATGACCACTACCTGGAGCCAAGAATACATACCCAGAAAGAATCAGCTTCAAATTCAAGGGGGGAATAAGAACTTTTCATGATAAGATCAAACCTGCAAATTTCATGAACAGAAAATCAACATTACAAAGAATTCTCAAAAATAAACTCTACAAAGAAGAAGAAGCAAACAATCAGCAAAAACCACAAACAAAAGAAATTCAATTAGAATACATGCTATCAAAAGACAACCAAGACAGCACAGAACCCACTAATAAAATATGATGACTATGAACCACAACCACATAATGATCTAATACAGAATGTGATTGGTCCCAATGCATCAATCAAAAGGCACAGATTAGCAAATTGGATCAGAAAACTTAATCCAACATTATGCTGATTATAGGAGACTCATCTTACAGCCAAAGACACGTACAGATTGAGGGTGAAAGAATGGAGAAAAAAAAATGTACTAGGCTTATGGTCCAAGAAACCAAGCTGATGTTTCAATACTTATTTCCAACAAAGTGGATTTCAACCAAAATTCAATCAGAAGTGATTAAAAGAGGGCACTCTATCATAGGAAAGGCAATAATACATCAGGATGATATAATCTTAGTATATATGTATGCTCCAAACACAAATGCTCCCAAATATGTGGAAAACATACTCCATGACATAAAACCACTTATGGACCCCCAACACGATGATACTGGGGAGTTAAATACTCCTCTATCACCAACTAACAGATCATTAAATAAATAAATAAATAAATAAAAATATAATATTCTAGTTTGCAAAGGAAATCTCAGCAAATATAAAAAAGTAGATATTAACCCATTTATCCTATTAGGTCATGATGCCATGCAATTAACAGCAAAAGTCATAACAAAATTCATATATACATGCAGATTAATTAACACCCTCTTTAAAATTTATTTTTATTAGTGCATTATAGTTTTACATAATATTGAAATTAGTTGTCACTTAATCCTAGATGCACACAAATCAGTAATACAATTTGTTCAATACCTCCGCACACACTCCTCTACCTCTCTCCTCCCATCCAGCACAGCTTGTTCAAATATATTATGAAGTGTCTTGCAACTGTATCTCATAAATATTAATATTTTGCATTTTTGTTCTATGGATCAAACACATGAATTTGTCTACCTTACTCCCAAGCATGGGTTTAGGTCCAGCCTCCAAAAATAAGGAATACCATACAGCCCTTGACTTTCTGGGTTTGTCCAACTTTACTCAGAATGATTTCTTCCGAGGCCATACATTTACCTTCAAAAGATGCAATATCATTGTTTCTAATAGCTGAGTAGAACTCCATTGTATATGTGTACCAGAACTTTTGGATCTATTCATCCAGTGAGGGGCATCTGGGTTGGTTCCATAATTTAGCTATTGTAACTTGAGCTGCTATGAACATGGATTTTGCTCTGTTGCTGTAATGTGCTGATTCTAACTCCTCTGGGAAAATACCCACAAGAGGGATACCTGGGTCATATGGTGGATCCAACACTAATTTTTTGAGGAGTCTCTACACTACTTTCCAGAGTGGCTGAACCAGTCCACAATTCCACCAACAGTCTGCTAGTTTTCCTCTCCCCCACAACCCTTCCAGCATTTGTTATTGTTTGTATACTTCATCTTTGCCAGTCTGACTGGAGTGAAGTGAAATCTTAATGTAGTTTTGATTTGCATTTCTCTGATTACTAGTGATTTGTAACACTTTCTTATGTATTTGTTGGATTGCTCAATGTCCTCTGTTTAGAATTATCTTTTTGGCTCTCTGGCCTATTTATTGATTGGATTGCTTGTATTTTTGTTATTCAGTTTTTTGAGTTCTTTGTAAATTATGAATATTAGTCACCTGTGAGAGGGATCACAGGTCATGATTCTCTCCCATTCTGTAGGTTGTCTCCTGACTGTTTTGACTATTTCCTGGGCTGTACAAAAATTTTTTAGTTTAATAACATCTCAATCATTGATTTTTGGATGTAATTCTTTCACTTTAAGAGTCTTGTTGAGGGAGTCATTGCCAAATCCCATATGCTAGAATGCTGCTCCTAATTTTTCTTCTAGCAGTTGTATGGTAGCTGGTTTAATTCCTAAATCCTTGATCCCTTTAGATTTTATTTTTGTGCAAGGTGAGAGATAAGGATCTAATTTCAACTTCTTGCAAATGGCTGAAAGAACTTCTGACAATGAGGACAGGCTGAGCAAACTAGAGTACACAGAGGCTGAGCAAACTAGAGCGCACAGATGACAAAAAAGAAAAAGAATTCAGAGAACAAAAGCATATTTTAAAAATGTCAAGGATGAAATGATAAGAAACAATTTAAGAGTAATTGAGATATAGAAAGAAATTAAAACAAAAAGGAATGGGATACAGAACATTCTCAAAGGAATTGCTAAAGAAAATTTGGCCATATAAATATAGAGTCAGATATGCTCATCCAGGAAGCTTATAGGACACCCAATAGGCCTAATCAAATGAGAAGTTCACCAAGACACATCACATTCAAAATGTACAACAGGGAAATCAAGGAAAGAATATTGAAAGCAGCAAGGGAGAAACACCAAATCACATTCAGAGGCAAATCAATCAGAATCACACCTGACTTTTCAGTTCAGAATCTGGAAGCGAGAAGATCTTGGAATGAGATCTTTCAATTCCTGAATGAACAAAATATGCACCCAAGAATACTATACCCAGCAAAACTCAGCTTCAAATTTGAGGGGGAAACAAGAACTTTTCATGGCAAGAACAAACTTGCAGCATTCATGTACAGAAAATCAACATTACAAAGAATTCTCAAAGATGAACTCCAGATACAAGTACAAGCTAATATTCCTCAAAACCCACAATCAGAGGAAATTCAATAAAGGTATAGGCTATCAACAGACAACCAAGACAGCAAAGAATTTACTAATAAAACACAATGAATATGAACCACAATCACATAACAATTCTAACACTAAATGTGAATGGTCTCAATGCACCAATCAAAAGACACAGACTAGCAGATTGGATCAAAAAACAAAATCCAACAGTATGCTGTTTACAGGAAACCCACCTCACAGCCAGTGACACCCACAGATTAAGGGTGAAAGGATGGAAAAAAATCTACCAGGCGTATGGCCCAAGAAAGCAAGCTGGAGTTGGAATTCTTATATCTGACAAAGTGGATTTCAAGCATAAATTAATCAAAAAGATAAAGAAGGCCACTACATCCTAGTTAAGGGAAAAATACAAGAGGAAGATATAACCATAGTAAATATATACTCTCCAAATACCAATGCTCCCAGCTATGTGGAAAAAATACTCCACGATATAAAACCACTTGTGGACCTCAACACAATACTGGGAGAATTTAACACTCTTTTATCACCAATAGAGAGATCATCAAAGAAAAGAAACAATACAGAGATCCCCAGTCTAAACAACAGCATAAATCAAATGTTCTTAACAGACATCTACGGAATATTCCACCCCAAATTAGTAGAGTATACCCTTCTTCTCAGCAGTGCATGAATCCTTCTCAAAAATAATCACATTCTAGCTCACAAAGGAAATCTCAGAAAATGTAAAAAAGTAGATATTATTCCATGTAACCTATCAGACCATGATGCCATGACTCCAATAATTAACAGCAAACACTATAGCACAAAACACACATATGTGTGGGGACTGAATAACACCTATTTAAATGAAGAATGGATCCAAGAAGACATGAGAACAGTAATTAAGGAATTCTTGAAAAAGAATGAGAATGAAGACAAAATATATCAAAACTTCTGGGACAACATGAAAGCATTCTTAAGGGGAACATTTATTGCACTGAGTGTCCACATTAAGAATCAGGAGATATCCCTAACAAATAAGCTTATGCTCCAATTAAAATCTCTACAAAATGAAGAACAGTCCAATCCCAAAGCCAGTAAAAGACAGAAAATAATTAAGATCAAAGCTGAAATCAACAAAATTGAGAACAAAAAACAATAAAAAAGAATAGATAAAGCAAAGAGCTAGTTCTTTGAAAAAATATATAAAATTGACAGACACCTAGCTAATCTAATTAAAAAAGGAGAGAATCAAAGCAAATCAATAAAATCACCAACAAAAAGGAGTGAGCGATCACCACTGACCCCCTTGAAATCAAAAAGATTATCAGAACATATTTTGAAAAATCATACTCCTCTGAATCAGATAATCTGGATGACATGGATAAATTTCTAGACACATACAACATCCCCAAACTGACACAGGATGAAATTGAAATCCTAAACAGCCCAATAATAGGAACCAAAATCCATACAGCAATTAAAAGTCTTCAGAGAAGAAAAGCCTAGAACCTGATGGATTCTCTTCAGTGTTTTACACCTTTGAAGAAAAGCTAACACCTCTCATTATGAAGCTATTCCAAGAAATTGAAAAAGAGGGAACTCTCCAAAACACTTTTTATGAACCAACCATAACTCTGATACCAAAACTCAACAAAGACACATCAAAAAAAAGAAAACTACAGACCAATATCCCTGATGAATATTAATGCAAAAATCCTTAAAAAGGTTCTTGCAAACTGCATTCAAAAAAACATAAAGAAAATAATTCATCATGATCAAGTGGGCTTCATTCCAGGTATCCAAGGCTGGTTCAACATACGCAAATCAATAAATGTGACTCATCACTTAAATACAATTAAGGACAAAAACCATATGATCATCTCTATAGATGCAGAAAAAGCCTTCGATAAAATCCATCACACATTTATGCTTGAAACTCTAGAGAAAATAGGGATCAAAGGAACTTAACTTTGTAAAGGCCATATGTGCCAAACCCTCAGCTAGTATAAAACTAAGCAGAGGAAAGCTGAAAGCATTTCCACTAAATTCATGGACAAAACAAGGCTACCCACTTTCACCACTTTTATTCAATGTAATCCTTGAGACTCTAGCTGCAGCAATCAGATAAGAGAAGGTAATCAAAACAATATGAATAGGAAGAGAGGAAGTTGAATTATCTTTTTTTTTTTTTTTACTGAGGATATGATCTTATATGTGGAAGATCCAAAAATCTAGACCAGAAAACTGCTTGGGCTTATAAATAAATTTAGCAAAGTGGCAGGCTACAAAATCAACACCCTTTAAAGAAATAGCTTTCCTGTATGCTAACAATAATAGAGCAGAAGAATAAATCAGGAAATTGATCCCATTAACAATATCCTCTAAAAGAATAAATACTTGGGAATTAATCTAATAGGGGAAGAAAAGACATCTAAAATGAAAGTTATCAAACATTGAAGAAAGAACTTGCAGAAGACTTGAGAAGATGGAAAGATGCACCATGCTCTTGTTTAGGTAGAATTAATATATTTAAAATGGCCATTCTGGAAAAGCACTATATGGATTCAATGCAGTCCCCATCAAGATATTAATGTAATTCCTTACAGATATATAAAAAGCAATTATCAAATTCATTTGGAACATTAAGAAACCGAGAATAGCCAAAATATTACTAAGCAAGAAAGACGAAACTGATAGTTTTGCAATAACAGATCTAAAATTATACTAAACAGCAGTTGTATTAAAAACAGCATGATATTGTTATCAAAATAGGAATGAAGACCAATTGCACAGAAGAGAAGACTCTGAGACAAATCCACAAATCTTTAAATTTCTGATATTTGACAAAGTGAGTCAAAATATAACATGGAGGAAAAACAGCCTATTCAACAAATGGGGCTGGATAAACTTGACAGCCATTTGCAAGAAGTTGAAATTAGATCTTTATCTCTCATCTTGCACAAAAATCAAATCTAAAGGGATCAAGGAATTAAGAATTATCCCAGCTACCAAACAACTGCTAGAAGAAAAATTAGGAACAACACTCCAGCATATGGGGGTTGGCAATGATTTCCTCAACAAGACTCTCAAAGAGAGAAAATTAACGTTAGTAATTAATGAATGGGATGTCATTAAATTAAAAAAACTTTTGCTCAGCCAAGGAATTGGTCAAAACTTTCAAGAAAGAACATATTGAATGGGAGATGATTGTGGCCTGTGATTCCTCTGACCGAGGAGTAATATCTAAAATTTACAAAGAACTCAAAAATCTTAATATCAAAACCACAAACAATCCAATCAATAAATGGGCCAAAGAGCGAATCAGAAAATTCTCAACAGAGGAAATCATGCAAGCCAATGAATAAATGAGAAAGTGATCTAAATTACCTCTAATCAGAGAAATGCAAATTGCATTAAGATTTCACCTCACTCCATTCAGATTAGCAAAGAAGAAGAATATAAACAATAGCAGTTGCTGGAGGGGTTGTAGAGAGATAGGAACACTAGCACACTGATGGTGGAACTGCAGACTGATACAGCTGCTCTAGAAAACAGTGGAGAGACTCCTCAAAAAATTAGGGTTAGATCTTCCATGCAAACCAGCTACTCCTCTTCTGGGGTTTTTTTTCCCAGATGAGTTAGAATCAGCACCTCACAGCAACATAGCAAAATCTATGTTCATATCAGCTCAATTTACAATAGCTAAATTATAGAACCAACCCAGATGCCCCTCACTGGATGACTGGATCCACAAGCTCTGCTATATATACATACACAATAGGGTTCTACTCAGCTATTAGAAACAATTGCAGCCTTTGAAGGTAAATAGATGATAATGGAAGAAATCAAGCTGAGCAAAGTTGCCCAAACCTAGAGACTCAAGGGTTGAATATTTTTCTTCTTTTGTGGAGGCTGGAGCAAAACCCAGGATTGGGTGAAAGATTGTCAGACTCATGTATTAGATCAATAAAATGCATAGCAGGGGCTGGAGCGGTAGCTTTATGGTTATGGTGCTTACCCGGCATGCGCAAGTACATGGGTTCAAACCCCAGCAACCCATGAACACAACTGTGTCAGAGCAACGAAAACCATGTGAAAAACTCAATAAAAATTGATTCTTTCTGTCTCTTTCTCTATCTCTGCCCTTCTCTCTGCCCTTCTCTCTTTAAAAAAAAAAAAAAAAGAAAGAAAGAAAATGCATAGCAACACATAATCTAGAGGAACCATAGACATGTAGGCCAAAAGGAGGATGGGGAGAGGTGAGGTAAGGGGAGAGGGAGAGGTGAGGGAAAGGGAGAGGGAGACAGGATAGGGAGGGAACCAAGGTGACAATCAACAATATAACTCTTTACCCCCACCCCCAAAAAGCAAAATAATACTTATGCAATCATTTTTATTCTAGAAAATTCACACACACATATATATATGTATACACACACACACATACATACACATACTCACATATATAGGGAGATATTTATATAGCTTGTAGAGGAGAAATATCAAAGAATCAAGAGACCGTGGTGTGGATGATTTTAGGGTAACTCTGGTTTAGGGGCAAATGTATATCATATTGCCTCATGCACATTTATGATTGTACAACAACTCAACTCTTTAATTACAAAAAATTGATGAGCCAATATTGATATGTTATTATTAATGAAAGTCCACATAGTATGCTCCACTATTTGTGTTCTGTGGGTTTTGACAAATATGTGAAACATACGTATCATCAAGTATCATACAAATGGTTTCACTGCCCTAAAAAATTCCCCTATAGTCTACCTGCTCATCTCTCTCCACAAACTCTTGTCTGGTTGTTGTGTTGCTTAACAAAATTTTTAATTACTCAGATAAAAAACTTTTTTTCCAAACTAGTTGTACCATTAACACTTCAACTGACAGTTTGTATTTCAATTCCTCCACTTTTTCACAACACTTAACATTGTCAGTCTTTTTTTTAAATTGAGTATATAGTTATACATAGTTATTAGGTTCATAAATAAAATAAAATGAAATGGTTCACTCAATAGACATATTGTTCTCAAGCTCATATGTAACATTCACCAAGATGGACAACATTCTGGATTGCAAAATCTACCTTAAGAGATCTAAAATAGTAGAATGTATATTCTCAGGCCACAGTGGAATTAAACTCAATAACAAAAATATAGTTCAAAAATCTGAAAATATTTGGAGATGAAACAACATACATTTGTGATACTAGTCAAAGAAGTCTTCAGATATAATAATATATTTTGAACTAAATAAATACAAAATTTAACTTGTCAAAAGATGAATTTAATTCAATTGAAACTTCAAATATATTTTGAACTAAATAAACATGAAAATACAATTTACCAAAAAATGTGGGGTGCAGAGCAAAAAAAATGTTCAGTAAGAAATGTCAAAAAATTAGTGCACACGTTAGAAAAGAAGAAATATCTCCATGAATAATTTTGATTTCCAATACAGTAAAATTGAGAAAGAAGGGCAATATAAACTTATATTACACAGAAGGAAAACAGAATAGAAATCAACGAATTTGAAACTAGGCAAACAGCAGAGGAAGTAATCAAAGGAAAATACGGTTCACTGAAAAGATCAATAAAATGGATATTCTGACAGCCAGACTATGCAGGAATGAGCCAACACTATTGATCCATTAAAAGAATAATAAATGAATAATAAATACACTCACCAATTTTGTATCTTAGATGAAAGAACTAATTCTTTTTTTTCAAATTTATTAGAATTAAAACTAATTCTTTGAAAGATATGATATACTACTGCCTACATAAGGTGAACAGATTATTTGACTGGCCTGTGTGTATTAAATAGTTGAATCAATAACCAATAAACTTCCAGACAAGAAAGAACCATGCTCACATGATTTTGCTGGGGAATTCTACAAATTATTTAAAGGAAGAAAATAGCAATTCTTTATATCCCTTTCTAGAAAAGGGAAGCAAAATAAATATTTCTTATTTCATTGTATGAAGCCAGTATCAACCTTCTATCAAATAAGATAAAGATCCCAAAAACAAGAAATCCTATAGACCAATATTTTAAAGTAATATGTGTAAGAAAACTCTCAAGAATAATGTTAAATCAAATTTAACTCTTTAAAATAGCAATTATGTATCTTGACAAAATGAAATATATCCATGAACTTAAGGTTTATATCTGGAATTAATTTTCAAAGCTTTAATATTGGAATGTGTATTAATGTAATCTATGACATCAATAGGCTAAAAGTCAAGACCATATCAAAAGATGCACAGAAAGAATGTGATGAGTTCAAGCAACTATTTAAAAACCATACGAAATGAAATAAATGGATAAACTAACTAAATAAATAAGCATCCATTTCAGGAAATTTTGAATAAAGGGAAATTTCTTCAACTTGATGAAGAATGTCTATGAAAAACCTACATCTGCTATCATATTTAAGAGTAAAAGACTAGATGCTTTTCTTCTAAAATAAGGCATAAAGGTGTGATGCCTCTTTTCACCATTTTTATTTGTTCTTATTCTAAACTTCCTGCTAAAGCAATAAGAGAAGGAAATGAAATAAAAGGTACACAGGATGGGAACAAATTAAAGTAGTTTTTTTTCCAATTACAGAAATTTATATGTAGAAAATCCCAAATAATTTACTGGATGAAAGAACTGCTATCAATAAGCAATTATAACAGGGTCATGGGACAAATGGTTAATATAAAAAAATGCAACTTCTTTTTCTAAATACAAGCAATAAGCAATTGTAATTTGAAATAAAAGACATAACAGCATTTACAGTAATGCCCCCAAAACGAAATGAGTAACCATAAATTTCACAAAATATGTAAAAGATATTTATGAGAAAAATTTTAAATTAATGGATAATATTAAAAATCTAAATAAATGGAGAGGTATTCCATATTCATGGGTAGGAAATCATAATATCTTTAAGATTCCATTCTTCCCAATTTGATTTAGTGCAATCTTAACCAAAGTTCTAATAAGTCACTTTTTGGATGTTTATAAACAAATTGTAAATTTTATCTGGAAAGGCAAAATATCCAAAATTGCCAACATAGTATTGAAGAAGAATAATGTTTAAGAACTCACTCTGTCTTAAAAGTATACCATAAAGCTATAGTAATCAACAGGCTCTGTTTTCAGCATAGAAATAGACAACTAGATTTTTTAAAAATAGTATGAAACTTTACTATACAAATTTAGTATACAAATATAGTAAACTGATCTTCGACAAAAGCGCAAAGGCAATTCAATGGAGAAACAACAGCCCTTTTAACAAATAGTGCCAGAATAAGTGAATATCCACATGAAAATAATAATAATCCAGAAACTGCTTTATATTTTTCATAAAATTAACTCAAAATGGATCATAGACCTAAATACAAAATGCAAAAATAGATAACTTCTATAAGAGAGCATAGGAAAATTCTAGGCCACCTTGCATCTGGTGATAAGGTTTTACTACAACATCATAGGAAAATCCAGAATGAATTGGAATTTAATAAAATTTAAAACTCTTGTTGTACTAAGGCACTTTGGAGACAATGAGAAGACAAGTCACTAAACTGAAGAAAATATTTGTAAGACATGTATCTCTAAAGGACTTGCATCCAAAATGGACAAAATAGTCTTATGATTTAATGATAAGAAAATAACCATATTAAAAGTAAGCAAAAAATCTGTATAGTCACTTCACCAAAGATGGTAATCAGATAATTGATAAGAATATGAGAGGATTCTCAATCTCATAGGTCAAGAGGAATTTGCAAATTAATATAATGAGATGCCACTCCATATCTGTTCGGATAGTTGAAATCTGAAAAACTGATGAAATGAAATAGTATTTAGAATATGGAGCAACAGGGACTCTCATTCATCACCAATGGGAATGCAAAATTTTACATCCACTTTGCAAAATATTTCCAGTTTCTTGCAAAGCTAAACATCATATTTGTATAAAATCCAGCAATCTCCCTTCTAGATATTTACCCAAAGAAGTTGAAAACTTATGTCCACATGGAAATCTGCATTCTTATTTTATAGCAGCTTTATTTATATGCCAAAAATTGGAAGCTAACAAGATGACCTTCAAAAGGTGAGTGGATAAACAAATTGTAGTGCATTCGTAAATGGGATATTTTTCAGCAATAAAAAGAAATGAACTTTCAAGCCACAAAAAAACATGAGCAAAACTCTCAAGCATATTTCTTAGTGAAAGAAGCCAGTCTGAAAAGGCTACCTACTGTATTTCTACCTATACAACATTCTGGAACAGGAAAAAAAATGGAGACAGTAAAAAGGTCAGCGATTGCTGGGAAAATAGGGAAAGCAATGAAGGCTAAATTAGTGCAGCGTCAGTGATTTTTAAGGCAGGGACACTATTCCAAACAATAGTGAAATGCATGCTTGGTATCATTCATTTCTCAAAACTCACAGAACAGTAAAATACAAAGAGTAAACCCTAGTGTAAACTATACACTTTAATTAATAATTAATGTGTCAATATTAGTTAACTTTTAAATTTAAAATGCAAAAATAGAGAAAGGGGTAGAGAAGAGATCCATGAGAACTCTGTACTCAATGCTGCACTTCCTGTCAACCTAAAATAGTTTCACAGTTTGAAATTTATTACCTTAAAAGCAATAACATTCACATAAATTTCAGAAAACATGAAATTATTGGGATCAACTTTGGCAAAATAGATGTAAATTCTGTACACTGAAAACTACAAAACTTTGATGAAATTAAAGACCTAAATAATGGTGAGATCTAAGATATTCATGCAGTTAACACAAAGTATATCACATGTATATTTAAAACATCTAGTAGAAAATATGAAAGAATATTCTAGACCACATGGGATAAACAAAGACTTCTTAGCCATAACACCAAAACACTAATCATATTGTTTGATGATGAATCCCTCCTATTGAAAGAACATGTTTAACAAAAAAAATTTTGAAAAAAAAAACACTAATCATACAGGAGAATGATTATAAATTGGAGTTGATTAAAATTTAACATTTCTGTGTATCAGAAGACATCAACAGAAATGAACAGAGAAGACCCAGTGAGAAGAAATATTCATTACACATAGACATTGAAAAGGAATTTTGTCTAGAATATATAAAGAAAATCCTATAGTTTGACTATAAAAATAGAAAAATAGGAAATGGACAAAGATGTGAAACAAACACTTAGTAAAACAGTGTACAGGAGGGGCCAAAAACAATATGGAAAAATACCATACATAATTGTCATCATAGAGATAGATGTACAACATTCATAAAACATATCATTTCATATCCACTAGATTGATTAATTTTTTTGAAAAAATGATAATATTAATACTTAGGAAGAGTAATGAGTTTATAGAACCACTCCTTGTTGGGGTGTTAATTTTCAATCACTTTGGGAACTGGTGATTTCAGAAGTTAGGCACACATCCGTTCTATGGTCTAACCTTCTCATGCCTAGGCATTCACTTGAGGAAAAAAACATCCACATTTATACACACACATACACAATAAAAACAAAAACGAAATGAATAAATGCATATAAAAATGACTTTATTCACAAAACTACCAAATATAACAAATCAAGTATCCAGTAGCAGGAGAATAATAAACAAATTGTGTCATATTCATGCAACAGAAAAGTATTCTCCAACAGAAATGAACAAGCAATTAATAAACAACTCAGGGGTAGTGATGGACCTCAGCATAGAGCTTTGCTCTTGACTGAAGGACAGGTGTTGACTAAAATAAACATAAAACAAAGAAAATGATGATTGAACTTTCTGGAAAAACGGAAATGTTCTAATAACTTAATTTGACTGATAATCAGTCATATGCACAGCTGTCAAAATTCATTCAGGAATGAAATATCTATGCATTTAAGCATATATAAATGGCACCATTTTTTAAGTTAAAGAGGGTTTTAAATAAAGTGTATTTACCACTAAAAGAAATGCTACAAGAAGAGGAGCTGAATTCTTTTATACCTTATTATGGGTAATCTGCTCTACTCCAGGAACTGTGGGAAGGCCTAACACCTCAAAGTTGACCACAGTTTAATCAAAGAAAAGGCTGGAGAAGCACTGTGGGGAGGGCAACCTGCATTTGTGAAAGGGGTGTGCTGAGTGTGGAGTGGGAAAATCCAGGAAAGGGGTGAACCAGGACCAGGACAGAGAGACCAGGATGCAAGCACCGCACAGCCTTGAAGAACCAGTGAGAGTGTTTACTCAGCACTGTTGACACCCAGGGGCCTCTAAGGTCCTTTCATAGGGACTATGGCATGACTGAATAGATTTTTGAAGAAATCACTCTGGGTACAGTGTGACCAAATAAGGGAGCCAGGGGAGATGAGGGTAACGAGTTAGGAGACTACTGGAAACAGCATATTAAGTTGATTCAAATTATAGGATAGTGACCATAGAGCCAAAAAGAAATCGGAAAAGAATAACATACATAGGACTCGATTATTTCTTTGTTTTCAAGGAAACAAAAGAGAAAATGTCAAGGTCATGTTTAATATTATTCTCATGTTTCTAGCTTGCTCAACTAGATGGAAGATGTTGCTTATCTCTAAACTAGGAATACTGGAAAGGAGTCCATATGGAAGAGAAGATGGTTTCTCCTCGGACATTGCATTTGAACTATCATATGAGTCTGCCAGGTTTGGGGTACGGAAGTGAATTAGGAGTGCAAGAAGTTTTTTAGGGGGCTATAAGAGGAGAGGGACAAAATTAGGCAGGGAATACTTCAGCATGAGGTTGGGTTTAAATGCTTTGCCAACCCACAGAGAAGTTATATAATACTGGAGACCACATGTCCCACACACTCAGGCCTTGGCCTTGGTTGGAAACTGCCCAAGAAGACACAAGCCTTGGCTTGAAATCTGAGCCAGACCTGTGAAGTGTGGACAGTTAGAGACTGTCAAGAAACCACCGCTTCTTGCAACCGAAAGGAGAGGAATTTCTTGGATGGAGATCCAAGCAGGGATGTTTAAAGCTGCTCAGGTATTTTTCAGAACATCAGAATGAGTAATGTAATTGAAAATGTCTAGGTCTCCTAATTCAGCTCCTTGTTCTTTTAGTTCATAATTTCCTCTATATCCTAAGCATTTATCTAACAGCCCATATGGGGATTTTTGTCAACATATATTTGCTTTGGAAAATATTAGGTACTCTATCCTGAAGCTAATTATCAGAGGAGAAATCTTTGGCTGGCTACAGCATGGCTAATCATCTCACCAGAATTATACCATTATCTACACATTGGTTAGTCTTCTCTCCAATTATAGTTTATAAATAAGTGCAATTTGGAACCAACCCTAAGGAGTATTCATTTCAGTTTTATGAGTATTATAGGTATTTTTCATGCAATTTATTTTTATTTTGAATTTCATGTTCCCTTACCCAGCATCAGGCAATGGTTTTTTTTTTTTTTTTTTTTTTTTTTTTTTTTTTTTTGCTAAATGCATTATAATTTAATGTTTTATCCTTGTGACAATCTTCAAAACATTGATCGATTATGTTTTTCTCATACTTTTCATTCAGGAAAGTTTTCATTGATCATAATTGTAGCAAAGATAGAATCAAATTACCCTAATTTTTCTCCTGTAGTTTCCTACCTTCACCCTATCCTTCATTGAATAATGTTTCTCAATTTTTTAAATATAATTACTTTTTCTTCTTAAAAATACATATGGATCACAATAAACCAGTCACAACTACAATTCTTTTTTTACAGCAGTAATCAAATACTATATGTGAGCTGAAGAAAATGTGGGTAGAAACAATGCTGGTTAAAGTCTATGGAATTCACAAGAGTTTGTATACTTTTCTTGGCTCAGGATGAGGGGCTTTGCTTATGACCTTTATAACTACTTAAAATTAATTATATGGATATTTGTTCAATGGGGTCTAACTGATTTTTATTAATGATAGTATAGGGAATAGTGAGATCGAAATAGGTGGGTCAATAAAGGTGGAGCCCAACCTCCTGGGCTCCCTCTTCTGGGGAGAACAAGATTAGAATTAAGGAATCAAAGCAGCACACAGGAAGAGCGTTATTGGTAACTGTGAGCTTACTGCACAGGTGCCCATTTCCCTGAATACACATACACATAGTTGTATACACAAGCAGATAGTCACCTGTGAATCCTACAGGTGCTAACACCTGTTCTCGGATGCTCTCATGGTCCACTATTAGGTCATCACCCGGAGTTGGGAAAAAAAATCTAGTTTTTCTGGCTATTAATATATTGTATTTAAGGAAAGGAACTGCTGTTTAATATATTCAAGGAACTCAGGTTATAAAAGCTTGTTTATTATTATGTCCTTTTGCTATTAAATATTCTTATGTGTTAATATGTCATGTGATCCAGATAAGGCATGTGCTAGGCAGTTTCCCAAAATTAGCTGATCACAGAACAACTTGAGGGATTATCACAGTACAAAATATGTTCCCAAAATATTTCCTCACGGTAGCATCTGCCTTCCGTTCTCTCCCCATTCACCATCTCCCTAGTTGCTGCTCTTGTGACCTCCTCAAGCACATACAGTACTAGCAACAACGAGGAGGCAAGAAGTACAGTGCTGCAATACACTCGACTGAAAATGTGAGTCAATGCTCACAGTCTTCACCCAGAAAGCTATCAAAAGTGTCAAGAAACATCTCATTTCCACAAAAACAGTCAGCAATGCTCCCAATCTTTTTATTAAATCTAATTTACCCATATTGGGGAAAAATTTTAAATATTTCATTTGGAGTTTGTTTTTTGTCTATTTAGTTTAATCTTTACAATGTTTTCATTTTCTGCCTTTTAGTGGAAATCTGTAAGGATTCATTGATCTTAGTAAAATAGACTTTTGTCTAAGGATTGTTGATATTGTAATTTACATGGAATAATGTGTTCTCAGTTCCAAACAACTGACTTACAAACGACTAACAATGCACTTTGAAGAGATTCATCAATAAAGTTGGGTCTGCCTAATACTCTGGAATCTTAATAGATTAAGCCATTACCAATGATTAAATGCCTTTAGTGGTATTTCCTTTGGGGAAGAGTGGAGAGGTCATAAGGCCACAGGTTTGGGCAGCTACCACAATGGGTAAAGAAGAAATTCTCTGATACTTCTTCATAGTGATAAATCTGAACAAAGGTAGAAAGATATCAATGACAGTTTGCTTCCTTGCTTCCATGTTTCTTTCTTTTCCTCCACTCCTTCCTTTATTTCTGTTTTATTTTTTTAATTCAGAAATTTATTTGTTGAACAAGCTTCTAATGAAATAATATAATATATATATATATAAATTCTTATTTTTTAACAAGATATTGAACACCAGGGGTGCTTAACCCCTGAACCACAGACCCAGCCCTTTGCTCTGCTCTTTGTATTTCTTAACTTGAGATAGAGTCTTACTAATTGCTTAGGACCTCACTAAGTTGCTGAGGCTGGCTTTGAACTTGTGATCCCCCTGCCTCTGCCTCCTGAGCTGCTGGGATTGCAGGCATGCACCACTATGTTTGACCTCCCATTCTTTCATTTATTATATGTATGTATGTATGTATCTATCATCTATCATCTATCAATCATCCATCTATCTGCCTTTTACTTATCTTATTTTCTATGAAGAAATACCTTTCCTCAAAAGAATATACTATTTTCCTCATCTCAATTTCTCTCTGGGGTGGGACAACTATTCAAATTTTGTGAGTAGATTTTTCTACATATGCTCTGACTTCAGAAGGTGGTTTCTCTGGGCAGCTGATGTTGGTTTCTCCCTATGTAATCACATGCTGGAGCCAGTGAGTTAGCTCCTGAGAGCTGATTTTGTATCTCTTTCCAGGTCTGCTTGAAATGAGCTACATAGGGAGTATTTCCATCAGGGAAACTGCCAAATGTGACAGATTACATTTTGTGGGGAGCTAGCTTGCTGTCTTTATGTAGACCACCTACCTGCAACACCACAGCTGGTGACATTGTGAAAGTTACCTATGTTCCCCAAACCTCCATTACCAGGAGAAAAACAATCTTTTCTCTTCCTGATCCAGAGTCAACCTGAAGCTTAAATGTCTGGGCATATGTTTTATAATGGCAAAGAACCACATAAATGAGCATTATTTTTAACTGAATTAATTATGTCCTCTTTTATACCTATTCCTGAGCTGCACACTGTAAATCTGTCCTCTTATTTAATTCCTTTTGTAATAGACTCTGACTTTTACAGCTCCCTATGAGATATACCTTGGTTATTTAAACCCCACGGTCCTTCCCTTGGTTCTGAATTCATCTGTGTGACAGACTTTTACCCCTATAGTGAGAGAGAAGGGATGCTGTGCCTACTGTTAGTCTAGGCTTTAAGAGGCCCGGAAGCTTCTACATGCACTGTGAGGGAAGTCACATATATGTAACAGTGTGTATTTCCTGTACGCTGTGGAGGAAGTGAAGGTAGTCATGTGGAAGGTTAAGCGAAGAAAAAGAGATGTTTTATCCACTCCCCCTGCTGAATCAATAAGGACATCGCATGACTGGTGGTTCCAGCCTAAGATACACAACATGGAGCAGAGGAAAGCCATCTGTGCCAAGCCATATTCAGACTGCAGAATTCTGAGGAAATGAATAATTTTTATTTATTTTAAACACTAAGTTTTAGGGTGGTTTGTTTCCCAGGATGGAGAAGTAAAACAATAATCAATCATTAAGAGAAAAGCATCATACTTAGGCTTCAATTAAAGAAACCGAAGGCTCAAAGGTAGTGAGCAGCTTGAACAAGTTCATGCAGCAAGCAAATCTGGGCTGATATTCTGTGTCCGTATGTGTCCTGTGCTTTTCCCATTAAGCATTCATGAGTGACCATGTGCAGGGGAAAGCTAGGCCTTGGTTGCTCAATAAGCTCCATGTTGACGTTCTCTTCCTCCATTGTGGCCAATCTAGGACTGCACACAGCTGCTGTCACAGTATTCTTGAGTAACATGGTTTAGCAGAAAGGAAGGAACAAAATGAAAGCCACATTGTAATCCTATACTAGTTGTATTAGAAACAGACAATACCAGGTGCACATCCATGGAATGAGTGTTTTTAGGGAATTGGCTCATGTGATCATGGGGGCAAGTTAACAATCTGCAGGACAGCCTGGCAGACTGCACCCAGGGATGAACTCATGTTGAATCCAAAAGCCATCTGCTGCAGAATTCTCTCTGGGTCCTGGGTGCCATGTTTTTGTTCTGTTCAGGTCTTCAACTGATTGGATGATGCTCATCCACAGCATGGAAGTCCATCTGCTTTACTTAGGGTCCAGCAATATACAGGTTAAATGCAAGGGTCTGCAGTGGTTGCTCAGTGGTTGGAGCACTTGCCTGGCATGCACAATAACCCAGGTTCAGGCCTTAGCACCACTGGGTGTTGGAGAGAAAAGAGCAGATGAAAAAATAAATAGATTAAATTCCTCTCTCTCTAAGAAAAGAAAGGGAAAAAAATATTAAACTCAATCAAAACCACTCCTACAGAAATATCCAGAATAATGTTTAACCAAGTATCTGGGTACCATGGCCCATTCTCATGCACTGGTCACTCTCCAGCTGTGAGACCTGGGGCTAGTCATTTCCTATGAAGTACCTTGTTGTCTCCCTGGGACGATGGGCATGGACACAGCTTCCTCACAGTGGTATATGGGTGACTAGACAGGTTGAAGTGTTTAAGGCACCCAGGGCAAAGAGGGGCACATCTGTTGGTTCCTTATGAGTTGATGAGCATTCAGGACACCCAGACATGGTATGTGTACACTGGATTTTAAGAAATTGTTCCAGACAGGAAATATAACCTTGAGGAATTTTGTTGCTTTGCTTCATGAGACATTTTCTTTTTCTTACAAAGGACTCACCTGGAATCTCCCCAAACGCACAGATTGCTTACAATGCAGTCCTGCTGTAGTCTCTTTCTACAAAGTGGGCACAGTAGCACACTTTTTTCATCAAATACGCCTTTAAAGGAGAGGGAGATGAGAGAGGGAGAGAGAAAAGGAGAGAGAGCGAGCACTAACTTCTTCCAGTTGGTTTCCACTATAAAAACGTGGCCACTGTTAGGCCAGCTGGGGGCAGGACCGGTCATGGCCCACCAGTCTTGGTGACAGGCTGGGGGTGTGGCTTCAGCTACCTCACAAGGTCTTGGCCCTGGCTAAGGGGCAGGGCAAATGGCAGCTTGCCCGAAAACAACAGCCAATTGGGGTGCTGGCAGATAAGCTCCAATGGATTGATGGATCCACCAGCCAATCCCTGAAGGATCAACCCCCATCACTGACTTCCAGTTAGCCAGCAAAACCAGCTGTCTGGGGAAGGTCCGGTGCCATTTTACCTGCCTGCCATTCTCCCCGCATGCATTCCCCCATTTCTCCTGCGGGCTGTCACTTCCCATGCCTTCCCTCATTATGGCAGCACAGGTGAAATTGGCCTGAGAGCAACAAATCCAATAAACATTTCCCCCTGAATTTACACCAGTATCATTATTCCTTTGTTCTATTTTTTACAGCCACAATTTCCTGGAGCCCCCCCCCACCCTTCCAGAATACCTTATGTCCCAGTCTCTCCCCCATTTACTAAACCTATGCACTAAATGAGGTGCCTTCTACTCAGGCATGCCTCACCTGCTGCACCTAGTCAGATCCCTCTTGGACTGGGTCACTTCCAGGTCCCTTGTGCCCCGCTGGCATCTTCCACATGTGGACTGAGATTAGTAATTCCTAGAACTTAATCCATGGAGACTAAAGTTTTGATCCCCTCATAATGAAAATCCACAGGAGTTCTGGCAGGGTGAAGGAGCCCAGAGAAGTTTAATTTAGCAGTATGGTGTGTGTGTGTGTGTGTGTGTGCAGCAGAAACAAAGTGTTCTTTTGCATATGAAATACAGGAAAATGTGATCCAAAACAGAAAGAAACTTCCATCACTTAAAAAATTCTCCCTTAAGATTGACTCTTTGGTGAGCCTAGAGATTTAACAAAGAGCTCTTTGTTCCAGCTCCTGGGAAATCCCAGGAGGCAGGCAGAGTTGCATGGAAGCCATGAACTGTACATTTTCCATTTTCTCTTAATATAGGAGGGGCTGGCTCCCAGGTGCTGGAGGAATGTCATTATTGAAGGAATGAATTCCTTATTGAATAGCTCTCTCACGGGTCTTATTGGCTCTGGGTAGTTGAGCTAAGTGGGCAGGAGGAATGTCATGGGGGAAAGATTAGCTTCACTTTCACACTGAGCTCTTAGTAGGAGGCTCCTTGTGCCCATTCTGGATTTCATTTACCCACAGACAGAAGTCTGTTCCAGGAGGCCCTCTGTGGTCAGTAGAAACAGTGTAAGGACACCTAAGATTTACATAGCTCTTTATATGTTACATCCATTATCAGTTATCTCAGTTGATTCGCCTACTGGTTCTGCAAGCGAGGAAGGGCAGGAGTGTTGGTGAATTCCACTTGCAAAAGGGACTAAATACTTTGCCCAAGCCAAGAAGCACTATGCCTAGAAATAAAAAGCCCCCAGCATGTGTTCTGCTTTCCTTGTTCTAGCTTGAACACAGAACAAGAATTGCAAGTGGAAATTCAATTAAAAGTGAGGAGTAAACAGCAAAGGTCTGGCTCTGGGTAGAGAAAAATAAAACCTCACAGCCCCTCAGATACCAGTGAGCTTAGGCTATGAATAACCACAAGGTAGGCCTGAGAATTCACTGATGTTTTCTTAGCTACAGTTGTAATCAGGGAAACATCTTTTAAAAAACAATAGAGATATACTATTTCACACACACATGCCATTGGATTGGCAAGTTTTAAGATTTGAACATATGAAATTTTTGACATCGACAAAAATAAAAATAAACAAGAAATGTTACATACTGCCAGTGGGAGTGTTAATAGATATTACTGCTTGGGAGATCAATTTAACAATACATAATAGACTTGAAGATGGACATACACTCAGACCTAGCAATTTCATTCCTAAGTGTTTTTTCTTTCGTTTCTTTTCTGGAAAAGCATCCCTACATCTGCTTAAGGTAGCATTTGTAGGATTATTCATTATGGCATGAGTTATAGTGGTTGGAATCAGCTTTTAAAGCTGAAAAAATCCTTTTGCCATTCAATTACTGATTTTTCTTGCATTGTATGTATGTGTAGACATTTATTAGGTGTCAGGCATGGTTCTAGGAGCTAGACAACCATCAGTGAGTTAGATTGGAAAATAAAGACCTTATCTTCATTTACAGTTTGGTGGAAAGAAATAATAGACAAGATGCAAAAAAATACGTAATTTTTGAAGACAAAAGTGCTCTGAAGCAAAATTAAGATGTGTTGTGTCTGGCTAGAATGATGGGTCAGTGGTTGGAGCACTTGCTGAGGACCCAGGTTGATACTCCTGCACCACATGCACAACTAAGTGTTGGAGAAACAAAGGCCAGATGAAAAAGTAAATAAAATAATAAAATTGATTATCTCTTTTTCTCTCTCTCACTCTGTTAAAAACACACACACACAAAAAAAAAACAACAACAACAACAGATATGTTGGGTCTAGAAGGTATCAAGCTTGGAGAGGGGAGTATTTCAGATGTGTCAGTCAGTCTGGGAGTCCTTTTGTATGACTAACATTTAAGCAGATTTTGAATGAAATAAAAGGAGATAAAAGGAGTAAACCACTGGGAACCTGCAGGGTGCTAAGTGTCAGGCAGTGAAACTCCCAGCTGCAGAGACCCTGTGGTTGGTAATATGCTCATATTTTCTGAAACTCAGGTGTGTAGAAAATAACCAGAGATTGAGGAGATACAGAGAATAAAGAAAAAATGAAAGGAGATATTCCAATTATTGAAGGCAGCAAGTGTTTACTCAGAAGGGTGTTCAGCTCAGTGCAATATGCAATTCAAGAAAATAAATAAATGTCACCTGTATCTAAATTATTGTGGAAATGTACTTAAAAGGCCAATTACTACTGGTTAAATTGTGCTACGTACTGTATAAAACTTTATTCATATGCCAGTTCATTTGATTGCTTATAACAAAGTAAATTTGTAATAAATATTTAATGTGAGTATTAGGACCCTTGATTTACAGATGAAGAGATTATGTGCCAGAAGTGTATAAGAACCGGCCTAACATGACCTAGTTAGTTAGCAACAAAGGTGGATCTGAACCTAGCATGGCCTTGCTCATAGTTTTATGGCCATTCCATCAAAGATCTTAAATGCAGCAGTGAGAAGACCTGTCTTCTAGCAGGCCAGATAATGATCAAGATTGAAGATCAGGCACCATTTGGACAACATCTCTCTTGGTTGTTTTTATTCAGTGGTCATGTGTGTAGCTCATCACTTAGACTGATCATTGTCCAGGAATGGAGAAAACACAGAAAGTAAAGGAAAATTTAGAATCTGAAACAGTATTCAGAGAGCCAGAGAGCGCTTTAAGAATGGCTAAGTTCAAATTCCATCTTCCCTTCAATCTACTTCCCTGCAGAATAAGAGATTGTCTCTGTGTCGGTAGAAGAAATATTTGCCTCTTCTTTGCAGTTCCCAATCATAGGGTGCAGAGGATGAGAAGACACATGAGCTTCTTTTCACTAGCAGCTGAGTGCAGCACAGACTTGAGAAAGATTCTGGGAAGTAGTAATCATCAGACAGAACAGGTGAGAGATGCTGTGTTAATGAACTGTATTTATTGGCACTATCTATGACCACGCTAGGGGGAAAGATTTCGGAAACCTCACAGTAGACTCTCCTGAAGCAGAATGCAACTTTGCTTTAGCACAACATCAAACCTCTCTCAAATACTTCTTCAAACTTTCTTCATGGTAGATTTCATCAAACCATGTCTCCTGGTTCTTGATTATTGTTTTATTCATATGTACAAAGTTTTCTTTGTTATAATAAACTACAAAGGATTCTGTTAACTAGGCAACCAGGCATCACGTCTGTCCTGGTCCATCTTGATGGGGTCTTGTCCCTGAAATGCTCTTGATTCATTTCAGACCTAAGACTACAAGATGTGGAAACCATGAAGCCTCCTCTCTCTTTATGCAACAGACCAGGAATATCTCACTATGAGAACACATTCAGCATAATTTCTAGTATCATATCTACTTATTTTCAATAGCTCAATTTAAAATTAAAAGTTATTTATAAGATCTACTTCACCCAACTAGAGATTACCAGTGTACAACTTTACGTACCTAATGCATTTTATTTATACTTCCTAAATCTGATACAATTCTTTTCGCTAACACAATATTTGTTTATACACCAGAATAAAACCTTACAAATTAACTTGTCAGATAAGGAGAGTACCTAGAGACTCATCACTGCTACACCTTCATTTTATATATGATGAAACTAAGGTTGAAAGATGGGGATCAAGGCCCAGGAACTACATTAGAGCTGGTATCATAAATCAGATGTCTAGTAATTCATTAACTCATCTATTCTTTTAGTCATTCATCTTTAAGGGATGGTTTAATCAAAACAATCCAGAAGCATAATCAAGAATCAACATCTAAAAGTCTTTGATTTACTCTGATCAAGAGTCAGGCTGAAGGATCCGCACTTGCACTCAGAGTCCAAAATCAAGGTTACAAGTCTTGAAGTGAAGAGTCAAGCGTTTAGTCTCATTTGAGTTAATAACACCTAGATTAGATATATTTTCTTGATCTCTCCGGGCTCATCTATAAAACAGCAGCATAAGGCATAAAAGTAGATCCACTATTGTAAATTCAGAGGAGGATATCAATCAGAATTACTCAAGGAATCTTTAAATAATGGTGCTGTGTGTTCCCTCATATTGGTCTGATTGAGTTGGTTTCTAAGGATGAGGCATCAGGAAAAGGGAAGGACCTCTGATGAACCTCTGATCCAGGTTTTGATTCTAGTATCTATCTCTGGACTGATTACTTTTTATTCCAGTTTCCTGCTCTTTACACTTTTCCCTAACATTAACTGTCATAAAAATAAAAAATGCTTTCAAAATTAAACACTGCTGGGAAAAGTCTGAAAATTCTGTAGCCATGGTAACAAGCAGTCACCAAACCAATTTTATACCTGTTTAATTAATAATTTACAATTCTATAACCATGGTGAAAGTAACCACTAAAATCAGGTTTACATCCATTTAATTGGCCGGTAATTCACTTCAGTGAGCAAGCTTCCTGAAATCACTAGACAGTGATAGCTCCAAACTTCTAAAGCTCCAAACTTCTATGCCCAATGGGGCATAGAAAGTTCTAATGTATATATACACACACACACGCAACAGAAATTGCATTTGAATAATTGTATTCCTATAATTGAGTTTAACTCAGTCCTTTAAAAATCCACCAATCCTTGAGGATCATTCTTCCCAAATCCTCACGTAAGTTCTCAGGAGTCTGCCTTGTTTGTCCAGATTGAGCATGACTCCTGTTATTAAGTCAGCAATCAACTGAACTTTGTGCTTTCATTTCAGATACCGAGTAGTGTTATCCTTTTGTGGTCATTCTGGAGGTAACAGAAAAATCATTCTAAACTTTTTAAGGAGTTTTAGAGCGAAAGAATGATCCTGATTTTTCTTGTGACTAAATTCTGTTTGCCCTTCAACAGTAATTTGAACTCTAGGTTGATATATTGGGCTCTAATGATTTTATTTTTTTTTATCCTAGGACTTGTAACCACCAGCATATATCTTATACATGACGTTTTGGAGAATTTTTGATTTGAAGGCACACCATTTTGAAAATTCTTTTATTTTATATCATATATATGTATATATGTATGTATATATATACATATATATAATCTTTATAATTAATATGCTTATTCTTTGTTTTCACTTTTCATTTCATTTGCTTATGCAGGTATTCATAGCTATATGAGAATTGCCTTCCTATGGTTCTAGATATTCTGGGATGTTGTACAATTATTTTTGTTTGATTCTCAGAATTTTTAAAAATTCTAATGCTTTCTATCAACCATTCATCATTCAAAAGTGCATGGTTCAATCTCCATGTGTTTATAAAGTTTCTGTAGAGCTTTTATGGTATTGATTTCTAATTGTATTCTGTTATGTTCTAATAAGATGCAAAAAATTATGTTAATCTTCTGTATTTTCTAAGAACTGTTTTATGGCCTAAAATGTGGTCTATTTTGGAGAAGGTTACATGAGCTGCTGAGAAAAAGTATATTTGGCGGTAGCTGGATGAAATATTCTGTAGATGTCTGCTAAGTCCATTTGATTTATAAAAATTTTCAGATCCGAAGAGCCTTTATTGATTTTTTGTTCATATGACCTATCTACTGGTGAAAGAGTGTGTTGAAATAATGCAATATTATTGTGCTGGGGTCCATCTTATACTTTAATTCAAGTCATTTCCCTTGTATGCAATTAGGTGCACAAGTTTTGTGGAATGGCTATTCATTATCATTACATCTTCTTGTGTTTTTCCTTTATCAGTATGAAGTGAACTTCTTCTCTGCTTATTAACTTTGTCCTGAAATCTGCTTTGTTTGATATCAGAGTAGCTATTCCTGCTGGTTTTCAAGCTCCTTTTGCATGGTTTATCAATTTCCATCCTTTTACTTTCAGCCTGTGTTTTTTTTTTTTCTTTTTTGTCTGTAGGATGAGTCTCTTTCAAGCAACATATAGTTGGCTCTTATTTTGTTCTTTTTCTTTAAAATTCATTTTGCCATTCTATGTGTTTTTTTTTAAAGAGAGAGAGGGACAGTGAAAGAGACAGAGAGAGAGAGAAGTAATTTTTATTTAGTTTTTCATGTGACTTTCATTCCTCTGACACTTTGTTGTGTATGTGGTGCTGGGGTTTGAACTCGAGTACTCATGCATGCCAGGCAAGCACTGTAACCACCGAGCCACCGCTCCAGCCCCTATTCTGTGTCTTTTTATTGGAGAGTTGAGACCATTTACAGTCAATGTTATTATAAAGAAAGGCTTATTAATTCTTGCCATTTTGATTTATTTTTAATGTTTGATTTCATTCTGCTTCTCATTTTTAAGCTACTTTTCAAATAAAATTTGTTGATTTGTGAGCTTGCATTTGTTTTTTATTTCTTCTGTGCAGAGTGTTTCTTTAAGTACTTTCTGTAGTGCTGTCTTAGTAGTCATGGATTCTTTTAGTTTCTGCTTATTTTGGAAAGTTTTTATTTCTTCTTTGATTTTTAAGAGTGACTTAATTGAATATAGCAATCTTGGTTGGCAATCATTTCTTTTTCATGATTTGGAATACATCATTTCAAGTTCTCTTGATGTTTAAATGTTATGTTGAAGAATTGAAAGAAATTCTAATAGATTTGACTCTAAATATGATGTGACAGTTTTCTCTTGGGATTTTCAAAATGCAAACCTTGTTCTGTATGTTAGACATTTTAATTATAATGTTTCATGAGTATGTCTCTTAATGTGACCTGTGTATGCATATATGTGCCTATGTTTTATGAAAAAGTAGCTGGGATTTTTTTGACCTGTATTTTCTTGTTTCTATTGCATGTATAAAAGTGTGCTTTCTAGAAGGTAGATGAATGTGAAGATTTGATCAGTCTTCAGTGCATCTTTTCAATTCAGGAAAGATCATTGCAGAGTTTAGTTCATATTCTAAGGTCCACACTTGTGTTTTTGATCATATCATTACTAGAATTTGTGTTAAGAAACCCAAAACATGGTCATAAACACACACCTTGATCAACTGTGAAAGATTTCTTTTTTGTCATGAATTCATCTATAGAAAAACTATAACCTTATCCCAGTAGAATAATTTCTTCACCATAAATCTGCACTGAAATATTATTTTTTGTGTTTGTGATGGTAAATGAAAAATGTATTTTTACTTGAATGACACTAGCTATTATGTGGTATTTTTTCTATGTCAAAATTTAGAGAAGCTTTAAAAATAGGAAGAAAAACAGGATGCAAAATATCAATCATTAAATACTCAGCTTTTTCAACTAAAGTCTAATTTGAAATAAGCAAAAACCCTCGCAGAGAAACCCATGTGTACTCCTGATCAACATTCTGAAGTCTTCCCTTCTTGTCTATTTCTTTATTTAACTTATCTTACCCTCTTATTCTTTTTGTTCCTTCTTCCAACCTGCTTAATAAGCTTCCTTTTTTAAGGGATGGGGAGATTGTTTCAGGAAATGAAAAATCACATTGCTGTATCTCTTCTAAATTTCTAATTAAAAAAGCAATGTGAAAGGGATGCATTTAAACCCAATCCAGGCAAGATGAAAAGTACAATTAATTTTTTTTCCTAAACATGTAGGAGATACATTAGAATCTTCTGTAGGTCTCCAGATTTTATCAGGTATTTTCTGAATAGCTATTCTAATCTGTACACTAAATTGTTTAAAGTAGCAACAATCAGAAAAAGAGCAAACAAGACTTTAAATAGCCTTCTGTTGCATATTTTTAGGTTTCCCTGAGAAAGCAATTAAAAAAGAAAAGGAAATGAAAGGGGAAAATGTACAGCTTAAAAGCCATTTATGAAGTCTTCATCTTATGGGTAGATGGCACAGGATTCCAAAGGATGAGTCAAATAAAGATGAATCAATTTAAGTCTAAAAAGGGAGACTTTATGTAGTTGTCACTGTTTTTAGTGGACACAACAGTTTAATGTAAGGAAAGCTTATAATTTTTTCCATAAATAAACTCAGACTTGAATAAAGGATACTTTTTCAGAGAAAGACTAGTGGCCAAGGACCCGGGGTAGAGCTCTGAGGTAGAGTACTTGCCTAGTATTCACCAGGCCCTGAGTTCCATCCCCAGAAACACACACACACACACACACACATATACACGCACACATACACAAATTAGAATTTAAATGCTAATTTCAAATTCAAAGTATTTTTTACATATGACTGAAAAATTTTAAGTACAGGGAGGCTGTTAGAAAGTAAATAAGCTACAGATCAGAACAAACAAAAGTAAAATTTACTTTTCAAATAGTACCTGCAGATAAAACGCACTACGAAAGAATAATTATTAGAAGTCCAAGAAAAATCTTCCACATATGAACACATTATAGTTCATCTTGGCATAAATATACATTATGTATAACTGAAGAAATAATTAGCTATGTATTCCCTGAGACATTATAGGCAAAACATCTTATACAGAAGGAGAATAACTAAAGAAGCATATAATAATTCAGATTATTTTTCTCAAATTATCATAAATCTTTCTCTTTTTGTATGGATTCATGTTACACTAAAGCTATTAAGTCAACAACACAGTACACTTCATAGACCCTCTGTCTGCTATAGATCTTGCCTTAATCTGGTAGTTAAGGTTTATCCTCACTGCATCAGAGCAATTTCAGTCTCAGCTTAATTAGTGAAAATATTTTCATATTTTGTGCCAATATCACCTGGAATCTGATTATACCACCTGCAGAATAATCTCTTTCTTAACTGAAAACAATTATTTTTCTGATACTTAACTGTCTATGAAATATCACTGCTATCTCCTTCATTCAATCTATGAACTCTTATCATTACCTAACAAAAGTAAATTTCTTGATGATGTTTTGATGATTCAAGAAATGTATAGGACCACAACATGTTTTGGAAACCCACTGCAATCATGACAATGTATTTTTGCTGATGGATCTTTTCTTAGAAATGAAACCTAACAATATCTGCCATGACTAGCAGCCTCTGTTATAAAGGCTCATTGGAAACCCATTTTATTTAAATAGATGAACAGTGCTCCTTTCTGGAAAATCAAATTATTAGAATAAAAAGGTGACTATATACTCTGATAACCAAATAATTTTGAAGTAGTTCAACTATGTTAGAATGTTTTACAACCTACAATGTTTCTTTATTCCCCCCAAATTGTTAATATGGAAGTGGAGGCTCACAGTAAAAGAGATAATTTTAATATTACCAAGTGCTTTGGTGTATTGTCATGCTAAGGTTGTGCTCTAAATTCAATCCTTTCCTATAAATCCTTTGTAATACAAAAAGGTAATTCTATCGAAAAGTTAAAGGATTCCATTAGAGATCCAGAAGTTTTGATCCAATTTTTTTTAAACAGGGTATTGAACCTTATCACCTAGCCACATCCCCAGCCCATTTTTTATTTTTTTTATTTAAAAAGGCTTAGGGCCTTGCTAAATTGCAAGAGCTGGCCTTGAACTTGTGATCCTCCTGCCTCAGCCTCTTGAGCCCCTGGGATTCAGGTATATGCTACTGCACCTGGAAAATTCTTAAAGAAATAACAAATGGGTTTTAATACATATATATAGCAAACCCATGATATCTTCTAATACATACTTGCTAAATTTTTCCCAGACACAACCCAAAGTAGAGGAGCATGGTCCACAGTATCAAGTACTAATGAGGAAACCCTTCTTGCAGCTGTGCTTAACCTGTGCTGTTCATATGTGTAGCTAAAAACCATAAAGCTTACATTAGACATGGAACACTTCTGCATTTGTAAATTTATTTGAATTCTGCTGTAGCTAATAAGTATATGCTTATGAATACATACTAATGCTTATCTTTCAGATGGAATAATATAAAAGGCATATTGCTCACAGTGGCTAAAAACAACAAAATATGAACTTTACAGTGACAGACTATTTGTGAAATATATCTGACTATGCTCCTTAATCAGAAATGCTGTGTCATGATCTGCTTCAGACCTCTGAAAACATGGGGAGAACATTATCATAATTGTAAATATGCAGCAATTAGAAACTTTACTGGGGAACCACTGAAAATAATTGGTCAATGGAGGCCTGACAGTTAAGATCTGACAGTCAAGATCATTGGAACAAGTTATGTGCTGTATGACACAGTTTCCTTTTAAATGACTAGTAAAAAATGTTTTTTCTAAATATCTTCAGTAACCAATTGTCATATTCTACTTACATAATTTTTGCTCATCATATTTTGGTCATGTTTATCCCATTAACTGGTTTCCCTTTAAACTCTTCTTTCTTAGAACTATCCAAGGTAGAATTAAGTATTTATAGAGGCTTACTTGCTTGATAAAGCCTGTCACTCTTAAATTGTGGTGCAAGTGCAACTTTTATTTGCTCTTTAATATGTCTAGTTTTGCTGTTTTGTATATTACAGTCTTTAGAAAGACCAAAATTCAAAATACGATTTCTACTGAGTGCATATCATTATCAAACCATCATAAAGTTGAAAAATTCTAAGTTGAACCATTGTTAATCAGGGTCTATAGTGTGGTCTTTCCTGAAACTTTGGCTAAAGGAAGAACAAACCAGGTTACTATGAATAAAAGAGTGATTTTTTGTTGCCACGGAAACCAGTAGCCATTAGAACTCATTGTAAATCTTTCCTAATCAATTAATGACAATTCTGTATCTATGGAATGAGTAGCTTTCAGAAGTGATTTGAATCTATTAAATCAATTCACAACAATTTGCCTCAGTGAACAGCCTTCTGAAAACTAATAATCAGGATCATCTCTTCATTTATAAAAGTCAAACAATTGAGGAGAGACTCCTCCTGAGTCACTCTGAATATTATATTTCCACAGTTGGTGCTAATCCTCTCAGGCTTCTGAAGATCTTCTAGGTCCTGACCTCCTTTCCAAATCCTTCAGAACAGCAATGTCCAATGGAACTTTCTACAATATTGCAAATATTCTGTGTCTATTATATTGAGTGATAGCCACAAGCTGCCTATAATAACTGAACACATGGCTAGTGTGAGAAGTGACTACATTTTTTATTTTAATTAAATGAAATTTCTGTAGCTACATGTAGTTGATGGTTATCACAGTAGACAGTGAGGCTCATTACAAGCCAGAAGTCTCTGCGTTCTGAGATTGCACCTGACCAGCATGACCCTTCCTCACTGAAAAAAACAGTGGATTCCCTCTTCTCTCCTTTATTTTGGGGCCGCTTTGTGACCCCGCTTTAGGCAGATCTGCTTGTTAACCTAGCCTCAGCCTCTCTACATACACTCTCTCTCTTGTCCTCATTAATTATACACAGTTCACCCTTATAGCCTAGATCAAGATGCATCTTTCTTATGAAGAGTTTTACATAATGAATTATTTCTTTGAACACTTGTAGTGCTCCGAAGCATTATCTATGTTATTCTTAGTTTCACTGCTTTGAACTGTTTGTTGCCTTTCTGTATTCAGCTGCGATGGAGTCTAAAAACCCTACAGAACGGAATCTAGAACCAACATGAATTTATGGCCCAATAGGCTTGATTTGTATTTTGATCTACTATTCATTCATGTATTCAACCACTGTTCATTGATCTATGTATTGACTGGCATGCTAAGTTCTGATATTTGGAATGTGTGACCCCAAGTGAGTAATTTAAACTCTTGGAGATTAAGGTTCTCATTATGAGGAGGAATGAGGTGAGTCACTGAAAGGTATCTAGAACAGCACCCATGGCAGTCTTCTCTCTTTTGGTATACTCATGGAATTTTGTTATATCCTGTAGGACTTATCACAGTGTACTGTGAACTAAAGTTACTTAGATATGGGTCTTAGTTACCTTTGAATACTCTTTAAGTATAATGAAAAAAGCCATTACTTAATTGGGAACTGGATTTTTTTCTCTAGGGATTTTTATTTATTTAGCTAGGTTGTGTGTATTTAAGGTAAAGATAGTTCACCCAATGAGACTATAAACTTGATGTGGTCAGAGACAGGCACCTTTCTTTTAGAGCCCACAATTCACAACAGGTGCTTGAAAAGTAGCTGTTCATATGATTCAAGACAGTGATGTAATATCTCCCAGATGGTATCTGAGATTTGTCATGAGTGAGAACTAATGAGTTCAATTGAGCACACCTTGCTATGCAAACACTGACAGATACATCTATAAAACAAATGAGTGAAAATGTGCGATGATGTCTGTGAAGAACACAGAAAAACAAGTATGTCTTGGTTAAAGGTCATTAGCTGAAAACATAATTAAGAAGGGTGGATATTGCAGATTTTTGATGTTCCTTAAAGAGAAAAACAATACTGCAATGTCTTTTTTGAAAAGAAAAGAATTATCAGGAAAAAAAATTCTAACAGAAATGTTATGGGAGTAAAAAGTATAAAGATAATCAAAGGAATTAGAATAGCTAAAACAATTTTGAAAAAAAAGTGTAATAGGAATCAATCTATCCAATTTCAGAACTTATATAATTATGGACTGTGTAGCATTGATAATGAAGCAGAATAAAAACCTAAAACATACCCACATAAATAAGCCCATCTGACTTTTGACAAGAGCAGATCATTCTGTAGAATGTAGAGCTAGACAAAGAGTTTTCAGACACGACACCATGATGGGTAAAAGGAAACTTTCATCAAGGGGACTTCATGACCATTACGAGCTTTGGCTCTGTAAAAGTTTCTGCTTAGAGGATAAAAAAGCAAGCTATGAAATGGAGAAAATATTTCCAACCACCTAAGAGAAAAGGACTAATATTAAGAATAAGTAAAATCTCTCAAAATGCAACAGAAAAAAAGCAATCAATTCAATTACAATATGAGCAAAAAAGCTAAGAAGGCATTTTACTTAATAAGATGTATAGTATAAGTTGGAAATAAGTCTGTGGGAAAAAATGTTCAATGCCATTAGTCATTAGAAAAATGCAAATTATAACCACAGTAAGATATTACTATGTCTGTCAAAATGACTAAAATAAAAAAAATAATGACTGTAATGAACACTGGTAAAGGTGGAGAAAAACTGAAACATTCAGACATTGCTGGTGACAATGTAAAATTGTGCAGCCACTTGTGATAACTTTTTGATGGCTTTTAAGAATCTAGACATACAACTACCATATTACCAATGATTGAACTTATCCCGAGAAAAACACACATCTATTCTTATAAACACCTGCGCACTAATGCTTTCAGCAGCTTTATTCAAAAGGCAACAAAATTAGAAATAACCAGTTGTTGCTCAGTGTGTGAATGGTTGAACAATCTGTGGTCTATCCATACCTTGGAGTACCATTCACCAATAAAAAGGAACAAGCTACCAATACATACAGCCTTCCAGATGAATGTCCAAAGAATTGTGCCGAGTGATAAAGAAGCCAGTCTTATAAGTTTCAGACTGTATTAGCTCAATTTATAAGGCATTTTTAAAACGGCAAAATTATGGAAATCAAGGAAAGATTATTGACTGTTTTTCTTGTTAAGTAGGATATGGAGGATGAAGGAAAAGCTTGTGGTCCTTGGTCCAAATCCTAGTTCTGCTGTAGACCGGTCATTTAAGATCTGTAATAACTGGATGTCTTGTTTGTAAAGTCAGAATAATAGCACTGATTTACCTGAGTTCATATGTGAACTGCATGAGGGACATTATGCAAAGCAGAAAGAGCATTCATTATGTAGCAAATTACAGGGGCTCAACAAGCATGTGTGGTTATCGCCCCCATTTGGAGTAATAGGAACACTAACTATTTTGCACACAAAATCAAATACAAGAAGGAGAGAAATCTTAGGCTATGTCTGCAGTGCACATTACCTTGGGAAAAGAAAATTAAGATGACTTACAAATGAGAAAAGTCATTTTCCCAACAGAGTTCAGAGACTTGGAAATGATCTCTAGTGGGAAAAGCTTTTATTAAATAAGGAAACAAGGGAAAAAACATAAAAAATGGATTAGTCCTGCTCTTCAAGGGTACTAGCTAATTTGACCTTGTAGGGGTTCACTACATCGTTAATTTGTCCCCCGATTACAAGCTGCTGACAGAGCATCAGAGCTGTATAAAGATGGTCTAATCCTCAGTTGTTTCTACTAAGTTCCTTCTTTTGCCAACAGGTTCTGACAAAATGCTTCCAGAACTGATAGACTAACCTCTTTTGGCCCACAGCCTTCCCTAGGATGGGAGGATATTGAAGGAAATATATATTGGTAGTTGGTGGTGGTGAAGGAAAATAAAAGACAAACTTCAGGTGCAATAAAAGGGAGTTGAAGTAGGAACATCAGAAAATTAATTTTCTGGCTCCAAGTGTTATTGGATTGTAGCTCAACAATCCACCTGGGACATGTTAGAAACTCATCGTGGGAAATAGGTAAGCTGAGTGGATAGAAACTCCAAATGATGGGTAATAGAAAGAGAGATGAGAAGGTAAAGATCCTAATAACCTCAGTATGCTTTATTCGTCTTTTTCTGTTAGAGGAAATTTTATGTTGTGCAACTGCCTGGAACGCATAGACTGCTCTAGAAAGCTTGTTTA
Organism: Aplodontia rufa; assembly: GCA_004027875.1. NCBI lineage: Eukaryota > Metazoa > Chordata > Mammalia > Rodentia > Aplodontiidae > Aplodontia > Aplodontia rufa. The sequence continues at coordinate 27,247 of PVKS010007056.1, read as the reverse complement.
TGTTTCAGTGGAAGAGGCAGGCATCTACCCCCAGCACCAGGAATCTTCTACTGGGTGCTCAGGCTGTCCCGCAAGCTGCTTGTTGATTTCTGTGTGACTTGGCACTCTCATCAGATTACTAGAACTAACAGGGAAAAACATACTTCAAACTGGACTAAAACTATCTGATGGTTTGGATATTAGGTGTCCAAAAGCTCATGTTTGAGAGAAAGCAAGAAAGTTTAGAGGTGAAAAGATTGGGTTCTGAGGACCTTAACCCACTCAGTTAATTAATCCCGTGATAGGGATTAGCTGAGTGTAACTGTAGGCATGTACGGTATGGCCAGATGAGGAGGGTTCTTTATTAGTAGAACTCTGTCTCTCTCTCTCTCTGCTTCCTGATCATGTTCTGAGTTGCTTTCCTCTACCGTACTCTTCTACCATGATGTCTGCCTCACCTCGAGCCCCAAGGAATGGAGCCAGCTGTCTATGGACTGAGACCTCTGATATCTTGTGCACCAAAATAAGTTTTTCTCCTCAAATTGTTGTAGTCAGAACTTTTGATCAAAGCAGCAAAATGTCTGGCTAAAAGAGAATTCAAGAAAATGTTGCTTGCCAGTTTCTCTTCTCATAGATCAGAAGGAAATGCTGTAGATAGATCCAAGATACTTTAAAACTGTAAATAATCAACCCCAAGTTCTTGTTTAGCACTTTATAATTTATAAAGCACTTCTCTAAAAGTTATCTTTTTACATCCACATAAAATCTTCATTAAGTAGGCAGAGCATGTGATGATACCGAGAAAATCATCTATAGATAAGGAAACTGAAGTTTGAAAAGCAAATGCCTAATGTACCCAAAGCAAAGTTGAGAATAGACATCTTGACCTCCATGATACCACTGATATCTAATCACCTGCAAAGAATACTCAGGATTTGGATTTCTTTTTAATTATCTTTTGCATTGTCCTTTCCTGAAGGAAAAGAGAGTCAAGATGATATTGTCTGCAATGACATCTCCCTTTAAGGAGGTCCCCAACCAGAAAGAATTTTCATCTGGTTTGGAAATGGATATATAGTCATTGGATCATTTGTGACTCCAAAAGGAGATAGTTGAATATTGAAATGAGGGAAGAGACAAAATTGCTGATAAAATTCCATGTGACTACAACATGGCATTATGAGATGGAAACATACAGAAATTTCCATAGCGAAAATTATTGAAATGTAAAGCCTTGCAGAATAAACAGGTTTTATAGACAAAGGAGGAAAGAGGTGTAGGATGTTCCAATGAAGAAATACTTTTTGCATAAGCTTGAAGTGGGCCATATGTTTTAGTGCTGTAGATAGTTGGCATTAGAGATTGGAATGAATGCTACACTTTAGATTCAAGAAAGGGGGCTCTGAAATTAGACTGTTGGAGTGCAAACCTCTATCACTTACTGAGCAAGTTATTTAACATTTTCTCCATCTGTCAATGAGAAGAATAGTAGCACCAAGTCTACAGAATTTCGTGAGAATTAAATAATATGTACATAAAAAGTCCTTCATTGGAATAGTGCATACACTTAGTTGACATTTAAAAATAATCAATGTTATCTGGTTTTAAAAGTTGTCAGGTGCAATGGAAGATATTGAAATTAGAGTATAGGGTCATCATTTAATTTTTTATTTAAATCATTTAGCCTATGAAATGAAAGAAGTGCTGTTAATAGTTGTTTCAGGACACCAAGTGTAAAGGAGGGATGGTTGGAACAGACCAGCAAGCAGATAGCCCTACCTGCAGGAAACCCCACTCTAGATTTGTCCTTGTTCATGCACAGACAAAATTCCATGATCTCACAGCACTACAGAGACCAGACTAGGATCAGCAATCTCTATTTCAATCCAAAGTGTTGACCTTTGGACCAAGAGTATCAAAAGTGGGAAGGATCATACAGGTCACCCAGTATCCCTTCCACAATTTCAGCAAAGGTATCTCTCTGGATTCAGATCCCGATAGGGCGCTTGTGGTTTTATTAGGCAGTAGTTGTTCATATGACCTTCAAGTGGAACAGCATAGCAGTGATCGACACAATACTAGAGACCACAGATTTCTAATGATAGCAAAAGTCCAGGGCTTGTGACATGGAAGAGAAAAAGGCTCCAGACTGGGTAAGAGCCTTATTCAAGATTTCCTAACATCCACCTTGTTGCCACTTCACCCATCAGTGTTTCCTAAAACCTTTCATAGAACAGGAGTTATGCACGATGCTCTTCGGGGGGAGAGTGAGGGAAGGGAAAGGCATGATTGAGTAAGCCCAGGCAGTGTGCATACTATATTACAGTCCTGGAAGTTCACAATACATGCTAATTCTCTGTGAGATCCATGAGTAAAATGATAACTTAATCTTGTTTGAAAAAGTATTTCCCGTTTGTCTTTTCTCACAAAACTTTTTTTTTCATGGAATAAAAATTAACATTCTGCAAAATTAGTTTTCTGATGCTACCTGATATGCCAAGGATGATGCTATACAATTTAGCATCTTGTGAAGATTTCCAAACCAGCAAGAACACGACATAAACAGATCATTAAAACATTTTCTCATTTCAGATAGATTTATGTGTGGTCATAAAAAGCAACATCTCTCCAGTCAAATTCATTCTTTCAGTTGGTTTAAGTAACATTCTCAATCAAGCTTATCCTCTTATAAACTTCATTGGGTAAGGAAGACAACTGATATACCCAATTTATCATTTCCTTATTATTGAATAGCTTACTTTTATTTTCTGTCTAAATAGTGATATTAATGCAGTAAAAATAGCTTTTCCTTAAGTCAGTATTGAACAACCTCAAAAAAAAAACAAGGAAGTACTCTAATATTTATTTAAACCTATGGAGTAGGAAAGATTTTGAAATTTTAAAAGCAATAGAATAATGCATGGTAACAAAGTAATTATGTAAAAATATTGTATCTCCATATTTAAAATAAAGCTAATTAAACAGTTAAAAAGATGTATATTTAAATATGACAGCAAATGATATTTATGTTAAATGTAGAAATGGCTCACATAAATAGAAAAAATCATACCAACTAATAATAGCTACAAAACTCCTTAAGAGAACAGTAGAAAAGAACCAAGGACCTAACAGAAGAAATAGAAATCCATGGAATGGGGGTGCTAATTGACTTCCTTATGCCCACTTTGCCATAGGCTACCATTCCCTTGTAAGCTTTGACTCCGCTGAATCACTTTTCATAATCTATTTCCATCTTCCATCCCCCAGCTATGTAATGTTCTGAGTGATCTGTGACCTAGGGCTATAGCACCCACATGAGTCATGATTAAGGTGTTTTATAATGGCTTCTGTTCTCTGTGAGGGAACTTCCCTCGTACTTAAAAATCTATTGTTCAACTTACAACCATTCAGTTTGTAACACATCTTTAAGGGCATATGATATATTATAAAACGGACTTTTTTCGACATAATGTTCTCAAACTTTCAATCTTTCCCCTAAGTGTAATCTTCCGAGTTCCCAGGACTTCATTCTATGAGCTGGTTCAAAAAAGAGATCAGACAAAACTTTCATCCCAAACTGTCATCTCTGTTCTCTGTTGGCAGTCCTTGATTAACTTGGTTTAGCATTTCTGGTTATTGTCTTGTCAAATCATCACTATTCTTCTGAGAAGACATAAGCCCCTGGTTTTAGATTTAGACAGTCTAGCATCCTCTATTTGAGGCACACATGCCAATCTCTTTTTTTGCCTCCCAAAGATGGAGATTTAATTACTTTTACTGGCTATCTTTGTTATCAATTGCCACATAATAAACCACCTCCAAATTAATCATTGTAAATCCACAATTTATTATTACCTCTTGATTCTGTGGGTTGACTGGGGATTATCCATGTGGTTCTACTTGGTTCTCTCATGCAACTGTAGCGCAGAGGGGTTGAGACTGGTGTCACTTGTGGGCTACTGCAGGCTGGAAGTAAAAGATGGATCACACATATGTCTGTCTGGTCTCTAGTTATCCTCTAGATGGGCTCTTTTTAGCAGAGTGGTCAGATCTTCTTACATACAGTTTTGGGGTAGCCAAAAAAGTGACTGGTACCAGTATTCTGAAAGATTCAGGCAGAAATTGTGAAAGTTCTTATATTCTAGCATCAAGAGGACCAAAGAAAACTTCTTCTCAATTCTACTAGTCAATAAATCACTAGTTAAATCAATGGCAGTTCCATTTTTAGCTTTTTGAGTAAACCCCATACTGATTTCCATAGTGTCTATACTAATTTCATTCCTACCAACAGCATACAAAGATTTCTTTGATACCCTATATTATTATTTGTATTCTTGATAATTGCCACTTTAACTAGAGTGAGATGGAATTTCAGTGAAGTTTTAATTTATGTTTGCCTGATAACTAGAGATGTCAAACTTTTAAAATAAAACATTGGTCATTTGTACTTCTTCTTTTGAGAAGTGTCTGCACAATTTGTTTACCAAATTATTGATTGGATCATTTCTTTTATTAATGTTGAGGGGTTTTTTTTTAGTTTTCAAATACATTCTGGATATTAATCCTCTCTCAGAGGGGTGGGTGATAAATATTTTCTTCCCTTCTATAGGCTCTCTTCATCCTATTGTTTCCTGTGCTGTGTAGAAGCTTTTAATTTTATACCATTCCATTTGTTGATTCTTGTTCTTATTTTCTTAACTACAAGACTTTTATTTAGAAAGTCTGTCTTTATGTTGAAGTGCTTTCTCTATTTTTTCTTCTAATTTACATAGTTTATGGTCTTCTACTTAGGTCTTTGATTCATTTGAGGTGACTTTTACGTAGGATGAGAGCTAGGAATCCAGATTTATTTTTCTATGTATGGATATCCAGTTTTCCCAGTACCATTTGTTAAAGAGGATATCTTTTCTCCACTATGTTTTCGCACCTTTGTCAATAATTAGATGACTGTTGCTGTATAGGTTCCAGCTTTTTAAAAAAAAAATCAAAATCACTTTGTCTATTCTGGGCCTTTTGGTCATAATTTTAGGATTCCTTTTCAATTTGTGTGAATAATATCATTGGTATTTTAATGGGGATTGAATTGAATCTGTTGATTGCTTTTGGTAATATGGCCATTTTAACTATTTTAATTCTGCCTATCCACGAACATGGGAAGTTTTCCCCATCTTCTAATGTTTACTTAAAATTCTTTCTTCAATGTTGTATAATTTTTACTGTAGAAGTCTTTCACCTCCTTGTTTGGGTTTATTCCTGTGTTTCAATAAGTGAAATATATCACATAAATAGAATCAAGGAGAAAAAATTACATGATTATCTCACACAAAAACAGCTTTCAACAAAATTCAATATTCGTTCATGTAAAAAAAAAGCTGATAAAACTATGGATATAAAGAACTTATGTCAACATAACGAAGGTTATGTATGACCAATCCAAAGCCAATATACTGAAAAGGGGAAAATTGAAATATTTCCTCTGAAATCAGGAAAAGAAAAGCATGCCCTCCAATCTCACCACTCTTATTCAATATGACACTTGAAATTTTATCCAAATTAGGTAAGAAAAACAAGTAAAAAGGATAAGAATAAGAAAGGAATAAGGAAAAAATTCTCTATTTTCTGATGAAATGATCCTGTTCTTAGACCATAAAGGTTCTGGCAGAAAACTTCCAGAGCTGATAAACAAATTCTGCAAAGTAGCAGGATACAAAATCAACACACAAAAGTCAATAGCTTTTCTATGCATCAATAATGAATTTTCTGAGAAAAAAATCAGGAAAATGAACAATCTATCTTTCAACCATACCATATCTTGGACCCTTTTGTTTAAATGATTACACTTTAAGAAGATGATCTTGTGTAATGTTGACTACATCCTTGCCTTCAACATTTTGCCATCAGCTGGGAGAATAGGCAGGGAGACTTCAAAGAGAAACAAAAAATATAAACCCATTAGTCCCAGAAATGCCCGCACTCTTCTGTAGTATGAACTGAGTAATCTACTGTGTCAACACAGGGATCTCAGGCAAGAAAAGTTTTCAATCAGGAAGCCCTATTGGCACCGAAGAACAGATTCTCAAAAGCTCTTGTTGGTAATAGGCTTAGCTAACTGAGGGACTACCTCACAGAGGAAATGCGCTTGTGGAGAGGATAAGTTGACCACTTTGGGTGCACAGGGTTAGGAATAACTGTTTCCACTCTCATCTACCTAAGGTGCTGTTCAGAAGTAGTATCATGGTGGGAATGCAGGAGACCAATTGCCAATGATGGGCCCATACATGCTGCTCAAGTGAAGAGTGAGAGTCAACTTCTCATATCCAGAGCCTTGAATTAGTACAATTAGTAACAATTGCCCAAAACCACTGTGCTAGCAGTATCTTGGCATCCAGTCTCATGTAAATGCCAGTCAATGGAACTTATCTGCTTGTCAGACTTCCCTATTGGAACCAGGTCCCAAAGAAGCAAGCTCCACAGCTTCTCCAGGCTTTGGACAGCTCATGCAGAATAAGGATTAGAAAATACATTGAAGTAGAGAAACAGGGTCTGGAGTCAATCCTGGCCTCAGATGCTTCCAGAAAATAGAGGACAACTTAGATCTTTATAGGAAGGTACTCCAAAATGTGGGGAACTCATAAAGAATGGTCCCCATGGAAGGAGACTTACTTGATTGAATCTTAAGGCAGTGCTCTATTCATCCAAGATCTTATGCCAAGCAGTCACATGTATGAACTAAGAAACTGAGACCTTCAGTCTAAATCTGTTTTTGCTAAACATTGAAACCAATACCTGTCATTTTTCAGCAGGCTGGATTGAACAAATGCAAAGCCAAGAGGGATTTAAAAGGGATGCTCATTAAGATATCTCTGAGTTTAAGAACAAAGGAGTTTCTGGAGATGTAATGCTCATTAAGCCATGAGGCATAGATTTCATGCCTAGACTGCTGTTCTAGAAGAACAGTTTGTGATACTAATTTCCAAAATAAGTTAAGCCTATTATTTATATTGTCCATGTTTCAGTGAAGTAGGAAACTTCTTTAAAACTCATTCTCATATTTACTCAAACATGGTATTTCACCTACTCACAAAGCTTCCATTTTCCTGTCTACTACATTTTGCCTTCCTGCCTCCTTTTTCTCTCAATTCTGCTGAATAAGTAATAACAAAAGGTGTTGGGAGCTGGGTCCCAGGTTGGATCTGATTGGAGAGCAGACCACAGCAACCTGCACTGGCCAAAGTACATTTTCTGTCATAAAAGACAACTGCAAAATCTTAGGAACTTAACCCAATAATGGTTTATTTCTTATTCCCAGTCCAGTGCAATTTGTAGGGGTCAGAAAGACTCTGCTACATACAGACACTCAGAAAATTAGGTTCCTCCCATGCTCCACCACTCTTTAGAGTTTCTGAGTTTTTCCCTGACTCCTCTGCACCTGTGCAGCTTGAAATGAGCATAGTGGCCTCATAGGGATGGAAATCAGTCCCAGAGTTGAGGACTTTTTTTTTTTTTTTTTTGGTACTGAGGATTGAACTTAGGGACATTTAACCACTGAGCTACATCACCTGTCAGCCCTTTTCATTTTATTATTTTGAGACAGAGTCTCACTAATTTGCTGAGACTGGCCTTGAACTTGTGAACCTCCTGTCTCAGTCTCCCAGGTTGCTGGGATTACAGGTGTGCACCACTGTGCCTAGCTCAGCTCATCTTAAAACAGGCCAAATTTCAACCTTCAGGCTTCTAACTTTGTGGTAGTAGGTATCGATAGTGGTAGGCATAGCTTTATATTTGTTCCACATAGTTTTCTATTTTCTTTTTTCCAATTTCAAAACCAATTGTATGAAAATAAAAATTTACACCAGAGGAAATGGTGCTAGGTTCTGATACTCTTTAAAGAAAAAATGCAATGAAGTGAAGTTTTATGATATTTATGTAGTAACAAGAGTTATATAAGACATGGGAATTTGATAAATTGGGAAATTTTGGTGCATTGTGTTTGGTGAAGGGCCCACTGGTTTTCATGGATCTCCTGACAGCATGGACTCTAGACACTCCAGTTACACTACTTTGGAATAAGATTTAAGAAAGAAAATAACAAAGGAAAGCTGAGGCTGGCCCTGCAAATATAGTCGAGCATTACTCATTGACAAGGTTTGTTCTGAGACAACATCATTATTGATCTTGTCTTTGTGAAACATCACAGGATGTACACAAACTAAGACAGCTACAGAGTTGCTAGGTGATATCATCAAATGGAACCACAGCCGTATAGGTGGTCTGTTGTTGACTGAAGTGCCATTGTGTGGTGTGCAACTATATTTTAAGGACATAGATTTGGCAGGAAACTTGCCTATGTTTACTTTGTGTCCAGCACAATACTTGTGTATTCAGGGTCTCTGACTGTCTGTCCAATAGAATAAGAAAGAGTGCAGGATGTGTCCCAACTGGGAACCTAGCCTCAGAATTTAACACTGCCTGTTTGACAGACAAAGTCTCAGGGATTGGAGAGAAAAAAATAGTGTATTTTGTGTCTGGGGTGGAAAAGAAAAGTTTTAGGGAAGATTCAAGATGGGTATGTGATATTCTCTGCAATCTCATAAAATGTTCCACTTAGTGATTTAATGCTTCAGATGCCACTTGTCGGGAGAAATACAGTCTGTACCCAAGCTATGAAATGCATAACATAGCAATTAATGTCTCAGTGGGAAACTTCCCCTGACTGTTTTAAATCTGCCCAACAACTACCAAGGACTGATCATCATTGTAGTTAAGCTAAATCCAAGGCATTTTCTTGTTTTCCTTTATCCTCTATATCATGATAGATATGGCAAATAATGGGCCATGGGTCAAGTCCTGCCCAGCATGTGTTGTAAATGAAGTTTTATTGGAACACAAGCATACTCAGTGGTTATGCATTGTCTGTAGTGACTTCCACGTACCGGTGGCCAAACTGAGCATGGATGATGGAAGCCAGAAGGCCCCTGCAAACCTGAAAACGTTTAATATTGGGTGCTTTACAGAAATTTTTGCTAATCCCTGAACTAAACCAAATTCTTGGAAAACACTAATGTCTGCCATAGTTTGTGACTATTATTTCTTATGTGACTCTAGATTGTAACTTACGGAGTTTTGAAACACTGCATTTTACTTGTAAATTAGATTGAATTTAATAAGGAAATAATTATTTTATGTATACTGTGGCCATGGTAGTGTTTGATCCAATAAGTTGATTGTTCATCTTGAATATTTTGTCTGATATGGTTTAAAGTTGGTACATAGCTTGCTTCTTATTTCTATTTTCATTTGCTTGTTCTTCATTTATAATTAAGACCCCCCAACCCATATATTTATAAAACCAAATTAGAATCAGGTTTTGTTCCAGGAAATCTGAGGCATAGTAGAAAGAAATTAATCCTATCACTTATGTGGGTAAATTGTATGATGTAAGACCAATGGGATCTTCCCAGGCTTGCCAAGATGAGAATGATTTTATCAGTCATGACTCCAAGAACCAGCAAGTTTGAGTAGGTATATGAGTTCCATGCCCAGCACCCTTACCATGTGCCATTCTCTGAGCTAAGCACTTTTCATACACGATCACATTTAAGGCCCACAATGTATTTTAAGTTTGAATTAGTTATAAACATATTATAGATGAGGAAAAGGAGGTTCAGAAATATTAAATAATTTGACTAAGATTACACTATGCACTTAGGGTGAGATGTCATGGGGTCCTTTCTTTCCTTGGTGGTGACTAATACGTGAACCCAAGAAGACTTTCTCATAGGTACCGAATAATAATAGAAAGCAATACACTGAATAACTGGGGTGGAGTGTGAGGAGGAAGTAAATGACAAAATCATAGCTTAACTTCAGGCTTCTGTGACTGACATATCTGTGCTTTCAATAACTATTATATTCAAAGAAATTTTATCCACTATGCAAATTCGTCCAACCAATCTGATAGCCATGACAGGCTTATGACCAGGGGAGGAACTAGAGATTCTAATTTTCACAGTCTACTGGCACCACCTACTCTATGAAAATGAAAATCGAACGATTGGAAAGAAATTCATCCACACCACCTAGGTGTGTGCCACATTGAAGGTAATATGGATGTTTTCTTTCTTTCTTATTTCCTTTCTGCTTTTTAAGATTATTTCAAAACTCAGTCATTATATTTAACACATAAAAATAAAACAAACAAATAGAATCATGTATGGATGTCATGGGCCCTTGGCAGGGTGTGTTTGGGCTCAAGCAATTAGCCTCTGGGGTGACCTCATCCTTCTTCCTCACCCCCCACCACCCCAGTTATTCAGTGTATTGCTTTGTATTATTATTCGGTACCTATGAGAAAGTCTTCTTGGGTTCATGTATTAGTTACCATCAAGGAAAGAAAGGACCCCATGTCATCTCATCCCAGGTGCACAGTTAGGTTATTCTTCCTTTTCCTTTGTCCCTTTTTCTGACCTAGTAGTCAGCCACCCTTTTTTCCCAGCAGGACCAATTAGTTCCCACCTACAAATCTGATTGTACTTGAGAATGATTTCTTGCAGGGAATTTGAGGCCTAAGCGCTTCTGAAGTGTGCACTTTTCAAAGGGAACGACTATTACAGTTTCAGTAGCCCTTGGGAGCATGGCTTTGGAAATTCATTAAGACTGTATTTTTGCAGCTTCCCTCTCCTGTATGTGTGTGTATGCTGTGTTGCTAGCATGGATGTTTAACATAATAACATATTTAACAGATTTCAGGAAAATGTTCATTTTAGCATTAGTTATGACTTTAAGAAAGGATCCAGGGGCAACAAATCATTTCTAATGGGAAAACTATTTACCATTTGCACAGTGGTGGATGATTAAATAGGGAATCAGAAAAAGTTTGGCAGAATCTCCAACCAATGAATTTGCAGTCCATTGGAAAAGGTGTCTCTTCATGACTTAGGGACTGTCATACCTAAGTGAGGGCCATAGAATGTGGCATATGGTCTCTACTGAGAAGGCAAGAGGTCAAGATCCAAAGAAAGGAAAGCACTGAAAGTGCAAAGTGCTTAGTTCTTCCTTTAAGCCTTAAATAGTTCTCTAACTTCTCCAAAATAGTGTATCTCAAAGTATGATTCCTCAAAATTGTGAGCATCCTCACTTAGAAGTTGTTAAAAATTCTAATTTTCACCCCTGCCTTAGGTGGGATACAGGAATCTGGATATTAACAATTTTTTCAGGTGGTTCAATGTGTGCTAAATGCTGAGAACAGTGGATTTCATTTGCATTTCTAATAAGTTTCCCAGTGCAATCAGTACTGACTCCACTGGTTTAGGGACTGCATGTTGAGAACAACTGCTCTAGAATCTAAAATAAGATTTCTCAATTTTGGTATCACTGGCATCTTTGGACCAGGTAATTCTTTTCAGAAGCGTTCCTATGCAGTGCAGGATATTTAGCAGCATCCTTGATTTCTACCCACTAGAGACCAGTATTACACCCCTCGATATGACAACAAAAAATGATCCAGACCTTGCCAAATGTCCCCTGGGAGGGAAAACTCAGTCCCAGCTGAGAAAAACTAGCCTAGAACATCGATTTACAAACTAGGCCTCACTTTAGGAATACTTGAGGAAACTTAAAAAGCTACTGGCATTTAGATTCCAGAACCCGAGACTTCTTTTCTTCATTCAACGTATATTTATTTTTTATTTTGAAAGAACGCTAAGTGGACAGAGTAGCTTCATGCAGTATGTGTTCCCATATCCTCTACCCAGATTCCCCCGTGTTTATATCTTTCAAAATGATATTTTTTGTTTTTCATCAAAACTGAGACACAACATTGGCACAATACCATTAACTTATGGATATACTTAATTTAAATTTGCCCTGTTTTTCCACTAATGGCCTTTTCTGTTCCAGGATCTGATTCAAGTGACCACATTGCAGTTATCCTGTCTTATTAGTTTCCTCAGTCCTTGAGCTTCACAATTTTCAGGGGTCTACATGACCCTGACGCCTGTGAAAAGTCATGGTCAGATATTCCTCGGGTTTCCTTGATGTTTTCTCCTCAAGCGACTTGGGTTATCAAGATATCAGCATGACATATCACTGGTGATGTAACCTTTGATCACTTAATAAAGGTAGGGCCACTAGGTTTCCCCATGTAAAGTTGCATTTTTTCCTTTTCCAGTCTCTATTTTTTCAGGTGAGTCATTAATTATGGTCCACAGTCAAGAGGCAAATTAAGAATTTGCGAATGCTAGAATATATGGGGAAGCAGTAGGGTAGACGGCTAACCTAACAATACTTCAAATTGAATGACTCTCAGAGTAATAGGGGGGTGGCTCCCTAGGATACTTGGAGGTGTAGGTAGGGGGATGGGGAGGGGGGAGGGTATATGAAGAACTCCTAGGAGTCTGGAGATTGGGACGATGGGGGAACCATCCCAGAAGCCGATGTCATTCCTCCACGAGATACCCATTTAACGCATGAGTTCTTCTGGGGGAAACTGCAACAGGTGAAACCCAAGGTGGTCATCCATGTTTTAGCATTACCCCTGGATAACAAAGTATATATATACCAATTACTGTTGGTTTGATAATGTTTCCCCCTCAATTGTACCTCTATATATTTCTAATAAAAAAATAAAAAAAGAATTACCTCACAGGGATGCTGAAACCACCAGGGGAGTTTGCAAATTTGGAGAGAGATACTGTTTCTTCTTAAAATTTTGTCCACTAATTTTAGCACTCAACAATATATATCTGCAACACTTACTATTACCACCTAATAGTGAATTCTACTTTCCCTCTTCCTTCCACACTTACTAATTGGAGTTAATTTAAAAAGAAGACTTCCCTTCTCCTGCATTTATTTACTTATTCATTCACATATTAATATCAGTATGAGTTTATGGGTATTTATTTGATTATTTGGGTTATAATCCAATGCTATCAGCATTTATAATGTTGCTCAAAATGGTCCAGTTTAGTTCATCAGAACTTTTCAAGATAAATCAAGTATCAGATAAAGCCAGCCTGAAGGATACCTGACCATGACATTTCATAGGTATCAAAGTTACGAAAGACTACTGATAACTATGAAACTCAAAATTTGAAGGAAACTAACAACATTAACAAGCCTGTTTTAATTTAGCATAACCTGATCTCTTTCTTTTCTTATCCTATTTTCCTTTTAAAGTAGCACTTTGGCATTAAAATGTTCTCCAGTCTCATTTTATATTTTCTTTCTTCCATCTCCAGAATCAGCCAGTTCTCCAAGGAGCCCCAGTTCCTTTTATAGTTGAAAACAGAACTTCTTGAATAATACAATGACAAATAAAAGTAAATAATTTTATACCTGGAAGTAGGCAAACAACTCAACTTTTTTTTCTTCTTTTGCCAGACATTAGCAGGGCACTACTGAGTTAATCTAACCAAAATATGAGTTGCTAGGATTATATTCAGGGCACCAGCATCCTTTCAAATTCCTCCAGTAATATTTTTTCAATTCAGGGAAGAGGTTGCTTCACTGGAGTGTTTTTCTCAGTGGTTAATACATCTCCAGCTTTAGATCTTTCTTTTTCTCCTACACCTCCATGCACAAGGTTGTCCTCACATCCTTGAACTCCCCAATACCATTTGGTGTGTGTTCTGGAGAGGAGGAGCTGTGGGTCTGGTGTTCACTGGAGTTCAGCATCATTCAGAGCCAGGCACTTTGACCCTGGAGCCCAGAGGTGGGGGCTTCTCTTTGTCTTTATCCCATATTTGGGGAAGGATAGAGATCCTACTCATCTCTGAGTAGGAGGGGATCTTTAACGTTCTAGCTACATGAGGTATTTCTGCCTTATCCAGAGGTCTTTATATTTTAAATTGGTCCCTTCTCTCAGCTACAGTAGGTCTTGATCTGTGTTTCAAAGCTACAAAATTTGAACCCTTTCCACACCCCTGGCAATGGTGCTGTTCCATAGGGGAAATTGAAGAGGATGCTCCAATAGAGCTTCGTGTCTTTCCTCACAGCGCTGTTCCCTCTTCCAAGCCTGCCCTGCAATGGTTGCTTTATCCACACTCTGACCATATGTCTTGCTTTTCCTGAGGGACCTGATGGGGACCTTTGGAGAAGAGCCTTTGAGTAGGTGCACATGCTTTCTGTCTAATGACAGCTAGGGGCACTGTACCCTTATGCTATCCATACCCAGAAATTCTTTAACATTTTTTGGTGACATTTTCTTACTGGTTGGCTTGGTATCTGGAATCTGTCACAAGCACTTGCATTTTTTCTCATCATGGACGGACCTTTCCTGAGATTTTGTAGGAAGTGTTTGTCCTACAATCTCATCTTTTAGATAGATTCAAGAAAAGTTGTCACTCGACAAATTATTCAGCATTTTTTAGTTATAAAAGTGAGAACTCTGCTCTTTCCAACTTTCGACATTCTAAGTAGAAGCTGAACATCTTCCATTTTATTTTGAGAAAAAGTAGAGTCATTAAAATTTTTTAACTGGGAAGTGAGAAGATCAGATCTATCTCTGTTTTTAGAAAATAAATTATTCTTGTTGTATCATGCATGATGGATTAGGGAGACTCGGGGTTTGGAGGAAAGTTGGGAGGCTGTTGCAATAATGTGGGCAAAAGATGAGCAAATCCCAAATACAGCATGGTATGTGGACAAAAATATAAAGATATACTTGAGAAATTTAGGATTCAGGAAGACTTCCTGACAGATTGTAGGAGTACATACATGCATATTCATACACTTGAGTGTGCTGGGGTATGGCATAAAAAGGAGAAAATTTCAGTAATTTTGCCCATGATTCTAGACAACCAGGAGGAACGATGGTAAATGAGACATGCAAAGCAAGGTGGGTGGAGACACATAGTCATGCGTTGTCTTTGAACAAGTGGTCAGCTCTCTGAAATGACTGTGAACAGGCAGAGGAGAGGACCACAACATTAATTTTAAATCAGTAAATGAATGAATGAATGAATGAATAAGTGAATAAATAAATATGAACAAAGACAAAATGAAGCTTCAATTTTGGGTTGCATCTAAGGAATAACACTGATTTCTTTCTTCGTTGTTCAAGGAAGAAGCAGTGGTTTTGTGACATTTTGGAAAGTTCAGCTGGGAATAGTTCATACACACTGAGATGCTCCCATCTGACATGAGCCGAGCTCCTGCGGCCGTTACTTGGCTGAGATGTGGAAGAGCTACCTCATTATTCCTGCCTCACTGGAATTCCTAAATATTGTCTAGTAATTGCATGTGCTGATTAGGATGAAATTCCATTTGGTATGATCTGCTTCAAGCCACTTAATAAACTTAGTATGTCACCCTCAGGTTTGGGAACAATTAAGAGAAACTTGTGGTGTGAGGGCATTTAAGTGCCTGTTAGGAAGGATGAGAAATGGTAATGCCCAGTTCCTTCCTCTGCCTTTCAGAAACCGGAAGAGGGATCATTAGATCATAGATATGTTAATGGAGCAGTGGTTATTATAAAAAGAAAATCACTGCAAATTTTCTATATCGTGAATTTCCCTCTTCCTTCCTCCCTCCGGCAGGAATTTATGAAGCCTTGCCACCTTGGACCTCTGTCCTTGGTATTTTGGATGCAAAGATAAGAATCTCCTTATGAAGGAGATGCAGCCTGCTGGAAAGATGTCCACAACAAACATTTGCTAATATTAAGTGATGGGGCTCATCTCAGGGTGGGGGTAGGCAGGAGAAGGAAACAGATGCCAATTTAAGATTCGAACTGTAGAATTTAACAATTCAGATGAGCATTGCTCTTCAAAATAATGACTTTGCAAAAAAGGTATACACTTACCCATCATAATCTAATTATTTAAAATATTATAGAGAATTTTCACTTGTAATTATCTTCAGAGAATGTTTGCAAGTTATAAAAATACTTGACAATTGTCTTTCATTTTTAGAAAATTTTAATAACTAGCTCAGTGGTTATCAAAATGTAATTCCTTGAATAGCTGGCCCTATGAATACCCATGAAATATGCTACTGTGGTCAAATAAATCTAAGGAAATTTACCTGTGTTCTTTTGTTTGATGTACATTATCAGATCCAAATCTTAGGAAGATCTGCAGTAGACTTTCCTAGCTTCATGGCCCAGTTATTCCCTACCCTGCTGTATTTCATCTTATCTAAGCCAGCATCTGTTATAACATGCACCATTCACTTTTATATCATTAAGAAACAAAACATCTGCCAAATTAGCTAAGACTCAATGATTTCTTAACATTTAAAGTACTTTTCATTCAGGGGCTGGAGCGGAGACTTGGTGGTTATGGTACTTGTCTGGCATGCGCAAATACGCAGGTTCAAACCCTAGCACCCATGTCCCAGCTAAGTGTCAGAGCAACAAAAGCCATGTGAAAAGCTCAATAAAATTTGATTCTGTCTCCCTCTCTCTCTCATTGTCCTTCTCTTTTAAAAAAATACTTTTTATTCCATACATGTAAGTTTTAGAATTGTTTAGATATACTATATACTATTCTTGAGGATATGTATACAGAGTCATTAGGATTTCTGAAACTTCATAAACAGATCTCAACTCTTCTGAATAAATTTTGTTTTGGTGTCAGACTTGTGGATACCTCGCTTGTCATGGAAGCATGATTTGCAAGTGTAGATGTATTTGTATTGAGAAACAGGCATATTAAAACCACCACTTAGCTAACAGTGATATTAAGGTGAATTTTAATTTTACATATGTTAAAATTGAAAGGAAAAAAAACTTGTTATAGAACATGCCCACAAAGTTCCATGTGCACAAATCAAACAGAGCTGGGCTTTCAGGGGAGCCTTTGAGAAAGATGATCTACACTGCTTGGTCAAACTTAGAAACTGGTAAAAGCCAATCTTCTGCAGAATGATACTGAATCTGTTTTGGTTCAAGTGAAAAAATAACTGGCATTTATTAAGCAGTTACTGTAAAATCAGAAACCATGGGTATAAATCCAGGTGTGGGTGCTCAAAGAGGTAGCTGGACTTAGGAACAGCTGAGCGAAACCCTTTAATGGAAAAATTCAGCTCTTGGCCAAAACCACCTACACCGCCAGAGCAAGCAGGGGAAATGATGAGCGGGGAAGGGAAGTGGCATGTAGGAGAAAATGGCGCTGGACCTTCCCCAAGCAGCAGGCTTTACTGGTTAAATGGGAGGAGTTGATGGCGGGGTTGGTCTTTCAGAGTTTGGCTGGTGGATCCGTCGATCCACTGGAGCTTGTCTGCCAGCGTCATGATTGGCTGTTCTTTTTGTGGGCAAGCTTCCCTCTGCCCTGCCCCTTAGCCAGCGCCATGACCGTGTGAGGTAGCTGAAGCCAAACCCCAACCGGTCACCATGACTGGTTGGCCATGATTGGCCGTGCAGCGTGGCTGAAGCCCTGCCTCCAGCCAGCCTAACAGTCATTACGTATCAAATTACATCTTTATTTATTTATTTTTCCTTGTTTTTAATTTGTTAAGCATGGTCTCATATACTGGAGAGAATCATTGTTACATATTCATGCATAGATGGGTATTGACAAAGTAAGTTAAGGCCCAGCCTAGTCCAGGGTCTCCCCACTTTGACCACTCCTTGCTCCCATGTCTCCTCTGCTTTACCCCCATGTTGTTGGCAGAAATAAGCATATACATGTGTACTAATTTTTGAATTTTCTGATCTTCTCTGCCCACCTGTGTATACTTGGGCTTCTCATGGGAGTCAAAGGTTCTCAGCTGCATTGATAACCCCCTAATCCCTCCCTTCCCTCCCTGTCCCCCTCCAGCTTTATAGCTATGGTTCCCCCTACTTATATGAAAATTCACCTATGTTGAGTTTATTTTTGAGCTTAGCTAACTTTCAATCTGTCTTAGACTTTACTCTAGCTTCTACATAGGAGAGAAAACGTTCAACCCTTAAGTCTGAGTTACGGATAGTTCACTGGGCAAATTTTTTCTATCCCCATCCATTTGCCTGAAAATGCCATGATACCATTCTATCTAACAGCAGAGTAGAACTCCATTGTGTGTGTGTGTGTGTGTGTGTGTGTGTGCATGTGTGTGTATGTGTGTGTGTGTGTGTATCTTATAGCAGCATTAAATGTAGGGAGCTAAAAAGGAAGTTTCTGGAAGACAATATACAACGACTGTAATGCAAGACTTGCAGACAGTGAGCCTCATTTTGCAATTTTGTTTGGTCACTTATTAGCTGTCCACGTCACTAATTAGGTGCCTGTGATCTCATGGACATAATTCCTCTGTCAATTTTCTCATCTTTAAATTGGACATAATAATGGCTCCTACCACATTGAGACATTCGGTAGCTTATTGTTAAAAAACAAAGCTGTAAATCCCTTAGATCCCTTAGCACTGTCAGGAATCCACTCATTTGAGTTATTTTTATTATTTTCTCAGGTATTCATGACAAGCAACCACCTTGCTCAATTTAGCTCTGAGGTGATGTTGGTTATTTTTGAAAATTAAAATGACTTAGAGAATTAATAATTGCTTATTTGAGAAGATTTCCAGCCATGTACTGTGAGATCCAATGATGATTACTGAAGTGAGGCAGTTTAAAAAGCACTTTTTGCAATGATAGTATTATCAAAATAAGTGCATGACCTCCCACATGCCTATTATGAAAGCAACTAGACTCATTTGCAAGAAGCATTTCTGATATGATCGCTATCATATCCTTTTGCACAGAAGGCAAATTGAACAGAAACTTGTTTTCCACATTACATCTCACTCACCTCCCAGGACAATCCATCTGATAGTCTTGTGGAAAGCTGCATGGAAAATTAGTGAAAAAAAATGCTAAAGCTTGTATTTCATTTCTTAAGGATGCAACATGAAGAGTTAACATTTCTGAGCTCTGGTTTCATTTGTAAAATAAAATGATAATAATATTTACTTCAAAGAGTTGTCTAGGCTTTCCATAATATAATACCTATGAAGCTCTATAACACAATTCTGGGCATAAAGCATGCACTGAAAAATGGTGCTGTTATCTATGTTATTCTGATTATGATTGTTACTATTAGCATTGGCATGATTATCACTGTGTTACCTTCTAGTGCTGCTGTAAAACTTACCACACACTCGTCCTGTTAAAGCGACACAGCTGCATTATGTCACACTCCTGGAGGTCAGAAGTCCAACATGGACTTTGCAGAGCTAAAACGAACTTGTCGGCAGGATGCCTTCCAAGGCCCAGTGGAAGGAGCTGTCTCCTGGCCTCCTCCAGCTTCTTGGACAGCCTGCGTTCCTTGGATTCTGAATTCTGCCTCCATCTTAAAGCCTGCGCTGCATCACTGCGTCATCTCCAGCCTCCATCTTTCTGCTACAAGGACACTGCGATAGCACTGGGCCCGGGGGAGGGTCTCCCCAGAGCAGGAGCACTTGAGCAGTACATTCAGTGCTCCCTTGCTACCTGACAGCATATTTAAAGATGCTAAAGATCAGAGAAGGGACACACAATCATCATCACTCTGTCACCTGTCTTTGGCTGTAAAGCACATTGGGCCCAAAAGGCAGAGGCTTAAAATAGTGTTTATTATCTCACAGTGCCTGACCAGGAATTTGGGCTCAATGTATCTGGGTCTTTTGATTCAGGATCTCTTGAGTTGCATCTCAAATGTCCATAGGGCCTGTGTCACCTCAAGGCTTGACAGGAGGCAGAGGAGGGAAAGGCCAGCAGTGTAGGCAGAATTCAATTCCTGTGGGCCGTTGACCAGGCCTCTCCAGGTCCTTACTACAGGGCAGCTCACAGTCTGGCAGCTCCTTCATCAGAGTGATCAAGCAGGAGAAAGAGGGAGAGAAATGAGGGAGGGGAGATAGAGCAGGAAAGACAGAGACAGAGAGAAAGGAAATCACGTTATTTTTGTGATAAAATCTCAGAAGCGACATTATATCACCTTAGCACTGTCTTAAGCAAAGAAGTAGGTCCAGCCTCCACCAAGAGGAGGGCTGTGCACAAGAGCATGAGTACCAGGAGAAAAAATTCCTGGCAGCTATTTTAGAATTCTGCTTCCAACAATCACATCATTATTGTTCCTATCAAAGCCATCTCCTTCCCTTGGTGACATTTGAGCTTCAAACCCACATCCAGCTAATCAAATCAGAATATGTAGGGATGGAGCCTATGTCCTATATCTCCGAAGAGCTGTTTTATCATGCTGTCATCGGTGAGAGCCACAAGCTCTACACTACATCTCTACAAAAGCAATTGAGTCATGATGCACCATGCCTAAGTCATTTTCTGTTCAAAAGCCTTTCATGACATTTTTTTTATATATCATAGCAAACAGTGCAAATTGAGCACTTGCTTAGAAGTCCCCCTCTGACTCACCTCTGCCTCTCTGGCTTTGTCTCAGTCATTCCTGCCTCACTTCCCAAGTATCCTCCTTTAATACCACTCTGGTCACATCCATCCTGGACCCTGGGCTGCTTAACACTTCTGTGTCTTGGCCAGTGCTGCCCACTTATCCCAAGTCACTCCCAGGACATACAATGTTTGTAAATCACATTTATAAGAAACAGTGTAAACTCTAACAAGAAAATAAAGCAGTCACGAACCCACCAATTAGCTTAAAAAATGAATGTTGTCTGTAAATGAAATATTGTGTTCACCTCCTTGTTTCAACCCGTTTCTCCTTCAAGAAAGTAATAACCCCAAGTTTTATGCTTATAATTCACTTGTTTTATCTAAAACTGAGCATAAGTCTGAACCCATAAATAATAGCCTTGTTTAGAAAGGCAGGTTGAATGGGTTCGCACATTATTATTTCCACGAGGATGATTCATTGGTCCCTGAAGCTGAAGTATGTCTATCTTCACCATCTAATAGTAAACAGCTTTGTGACTACATCTCAATTTGGCTTCTCACGGTCAGATCTGGGCTACTGCCAATGATGTTTCTATGAATGACATTTCTGCGGTAAAATTATTGCCTATATCTACTGGTGCACGTGTGAAATGCTTCTCTGGGGTAATCACTTAAGAAAGGATTTGCCAGTCCATTTGCGACATGATGTGCAAATTTACCAGATATTGCCAAGGAGTTTTATGCAACGTTCCCTCTGGCAGTGTGTAAGTGCCACTCAGCCGAGCAGTCTTACCATCACTTCATTTTGTTGGACTTTTAATTTTTTAGCCCATAAATAAATCTGCAAAGTGGAACACCTTTTCATCTGTTCATGCATTATTTAGGTTGTCTCTTCTACAAAATCCCATCCAAGTCTTTGGCTTAATTTCCTACATTTTTAAAAATTTTTAGGAGATCTTTCCATATTTTGAACCCCAATTTTACATTTTGTGGTTAGTCTTTTATATTAGAATGTGTTTTGATAAACAGATGCTCTTATTTTAAGGTGTTCAATCTAATTTATCTCTCAAATTGTGGCCTGTTATTTACATCCTAAAAAATTCCTTCCCTACTCAAGGTCAGAAAATGTGGGGACAAACGCTGGAGGGGTTTTGGGGAGACAGGAACACTAGCACACTGTTGGTGGAATTGCAAACTGGTATAGCCACTGTGGAAAGCAGTGTGGATACTCCTTTAAAAAATTAGGGTTGGATCCATCATATGACCCAGCTATTTCTCTTCTGGGTATTTTCCCAGAAGAGTTAGAATCAGCACATTGCAAAAACACCGCAAAATCTACAGTCATAGCAGTTCAATTTACTATAGGTAAATTATGGAAATAACCCAGTTATGCACCTCACTGGATGAATAGATCTAAAAGCTCTGGTATATGTGTAGAACTCCATTGTGTGTGTGTGTATGTGTGTGTGTGTGTGTGTGTGTACTACACATAGCTATTAGAAACAGTGATATTGCATCCATTGAAGGTAAATGGATGGCAATGGAAGAAATCATGCTGAGCAAAGTTAGCCAAATCCAAAGAGTCAAGGACCAACTATTTTCCCTCATTTGTGGTGGCTGGAGCAAAACCTAGGCTTGGGGGAAAGGTAGATAAACTCATGGATTAGAACTATAGACGAAAAATATAATATGTTAATATTTATAAGATACAGTTGCAAGATACTGCAGAAGGTATTTGAACAAACTATACTGTATGCCTTTACAAAAATGTAAATGTTTGATCCTATTGTCAAATACATAAAAGAATAACAAAGGATAGTAGGAAGAGAGGAGAAGGGGAAATGCTGGAACTGAGGTAAAGCAAGGCACATTCCAAGCAGTTATATGCATGTCACTTTTTATACTATAATCATGTGTACAAAAAATGTTCTTCATAGGTATAAGAACTATGACTATGGAAGAAATTATGCTGATTAAAATCAGCTTAACCCAGAGAACTAAGGGTCGATTGTCTCCACTCATCTGTGGAGGTGGGGACTAGACCCTGGCCAGTGAGAAAGTTGGTCTATTATCATGTGTTAAATCCAGATAAGATGTAATGCTTTACAACACAATCCTTTTTTAGAGATATTGTGGGAAGGGGAAGGGAGGGATAAGGGTGGGTCATTGGGGGGGCACTCCTGGGGGTAATTGTAATATCCAGAATCTGTACACGTTATATTATTTTGTTAAAAACTTGTATGGTTGTTCAAAAATAAAAAAAATTAAAAAAACAGAATGATGACACTGTACTTCGGTTTTTAGGAAAACTATAAGACCCAGAAGAGAGGCAAGGGGCTGGGGTATGGGAGGAGGGAGATACAGGAGTATGGAGGTGGGGGAAGGATATTGATCAAATTGTATTTCTGTATTGTATGCATCTAGGAATATGTGATGACAAATCCCATCATTATCTACAACTATAATGCACTAATAAAAATTAAATTAAAAAACAAAAGAAAAAAAAGAAAATGGGACACTTTTTTCTGATATCTTTAAAGCTTTGATTTTTTTGTTAAATTTTTAATCCATGGGGGATTAGGTTGTCTATATAATATGAGGTAAAAATTGAATTTTATAGCTTCCCTTGTAGTTAATTAGTTCGTAGAGCACTGTCAAGTTATTAATTACATCATCTGCCATTTCTGTGTATAATCACTATTTCATACATAAGGTTAATGATTATTATTTTCCTCTTCTAGGCTCTTGATTCCCTTCTGTTTCTCAAATTTTCTAACATTGCAGTGCATTATTTGTTACAATTACTGTATTTTCATGTTTCTAGTCAGATAAGTCAAGTTCTTATTCTTTAAAAACTATTTTAACTCTTCTGCAATATCATTTTTCTAAAGTGTTAGAATCAACTAATCATTGGAATTAAATTTTATGCTGTTCTGAATATTAACTCAAGTTTTATAATGTCAAAGGGTAGGTGATATTGAGAGATGTTGTTAAAAATATGCACACAGAGTAAAAATTTCACATTTCTTTCTTCCAAAAGCTGGGCAGAGAACTGCTTCATAGGGCACTGTGTTAATGAGATGGGCCGTCTCTGCCTCAGCTGCTGTTGACTCCGACAGGGGTGCAGAGTGACTTCTGCAAGATTTGCTGTTTCCGGATTTCACAAGGGGAACGCAATCATCTCATGCTCCATGCAGGTTCCCAGGAAAGTCAGTCTGGCAGCTGTGCTTAAATGCTAGAGCGTTCACTATGAAACTGCTTTACAATGGGGAGAAGTGTGATTGTACACTTTTTTGCTCCAATAATTTGCTTTGATACTTTGTTTTCAAGTGTAAACAAGTTTTTTTTTAGAAAAAAATAAAATGTTCAAAGATGTTCAAATACTTCACATAGACACATGATGCAATTCATTAAAAACTGCTTGCAAATTATAAGTTATGGTTAAAATTTGACAAAGTGGGGTAAACATGATTTGTCAAAGTTTAACTTTTTGGGAAAAGGATAAGAAATTTTACAAATATTTACAAAAACATCATAAATATCACTAATTTGAATTTTTCTGAATTGATAGAAGGACTTGGAAATAACGATAAACTCGAAGACAAGAGTCTCCCAGTCCATGGAAGTAGTACGCCTTTCTATTTATTTAAGTATTCTTTAATACTCTTCACAGAGTGTCACGGTTTTCTCCCTAAAGATGTTTTATATATAAACTTATTCCCAGGTGTCTTGTGCTCTGCTTGACACTGTATAAATGAGGTTTTCTCAATTTTACTTTCTAACTAGAACTATTGAATAAAGTTGTCATTGATTTTATAACACATTTCTATCTACCAATCTTGTGGGATTCCTTCTAATTGTAACATTTTTCTACACTCTTTTTTATTTTATTCAGAAATTTATTTGTTGAACAATCAAACAAGCTTCTAATGAAATAATATAATATATATAAAAATTCTGAAAATTAGATTCACCCCCAAGAGCCCTCCCCCAATTACCCATCCTTATCCCTCCCCCTCCCCTTCCCAATACCTCTCTACAAATGCCTTAGGTTGTGTGACATTACACCTTACCCAGATTTAAAACATGATAATAGACCTCCTTTCTTTTGCAGTTTCTATAGAGGCAATCTTATCAAATAATGACAAATTTATTTCTTCCTTTTTAATCCTCAAAAAAATTCAATCATATAATAAATTATGAATTATTCTGGATACACTATATTGGTCAGAGTTTCCAGGAAATTTTCAAATAGGAGTTATTATAGCTATATTTGTTTTATTCCTGATTTAAAGGAAACAATATTAATTCTTCAGCATTTCCTACGACATTCTAAATGTTCTTTTAAATATCATCTATCAATTTATTGAAAGGCCCTTCTATTATCAGCCTTTTTCAGATGAATAAGTACTAAATTATATCTAAAGATTTTTCTGCATCTAATAATGTGTTTTTATAAATTGTTTTCCTCCCAAATATTTTATATTGATTTTCTAATGTTAATCCAACTTTTATTCTTTGGAATTAGCCAACTTTGATCATGATGCGTTTCTTTTTAATGGGTTTCTGGATTCAATTATTAATATTTTATTTACACTTTTGCTTTTCTGTTCAAGAGTAAGACTGAGCCATAATTTTCTGTTACTATACTAACTGCTTTTGTAAGGTTTTTGTATTAAATTTATGAAAATTTCACTAAACTCACTGGACACTATATTCCTTTTTTTCTATGCTTAAGAATAGCTTATATAAGATCAGAAAATTTCCTTGAACATTGGGTAGATTTTTTTCTTAAAAAATTAGCTATTTATTCAATAATTTTAATGGTCATTTCACTAAAGTTTGTCATTCCTTTGTGAATCAACTTAATCAATATTTTTCCAGGAATTTTTCCATTTCACTAATGATTTCAAATTTATTATTCCAAACTTGTTTATAATCTTTTTCATGTAAATATCTACACAATTTTAGTCATTTCCCATTTTTTATCATTCATAGTCTTATATTTTGTCACTCCCTTCCTTTCTCCCCATGATCAAATTTGCCACAAATTTGACTATTTTATTAGTTGTGTTTATTAGATTTCTATGTCTTTGGCAACAAAATACTACAGCCTTGTAGCTTAAGATGACATGAATTTATTCTCCTATAGTTCTGAAAATGAGTAGTCTGGAATGAATCTCACAGGGATGAAATCAAGGTGTCAGCATGTCTCCATTGGTTCTGTAGGTTCGATTATGAGAATCCAATCCTTATCTCCTAGATTCTAGTGTCTGTTGGCCTTTTATAATGTAGTCATCAGAACTATCTAGAGAAACAGAGCAAACAGGAAATAACTTACACAGTATATGGATTTATTTAAAACATCCATGTGTATTATGTGGAATTGGCTCCCATGAATGTGGAATCAGAGATGCCCCAAGCAGTCAGCAAGTGTGGGACTTAGGCAGATTGGTGGTTAAGTCATGAGTTCAAAGTCCTGAGAATCAGGAGGGAGAGTCAATGACATAACTTATAGTCAGAAAGCCTACAGGACGAAGACTCAAGGATAATCAATGCTTCAGAGCCAGCCTGAAGGCAGTAAAAGACCAACGTCCCATCTCAAACACGGGAAGTTCCCTCTTACTCAACATTTTTGATCTGTTCAGTCTCCAATGCATTGGAAGAGGTCCAGCTATGTTAGCCTGTGAAGTTTGCTTTACTCAATCTATTGAATTAAACTTTAGTCGAATTCCGAAATGTACTGACAGACTCATCTGACCCATACACTGCAAGCCCCAGTAAAATTAACATGTAAAATTGACCACCACACTTTGTATGTGACCCTGTCAATCTCTGCTACTGAAGTCACTTTAATTTCCTCCTTTGACTTTTCTGTCTACTTATAGGGCCCTATGATTTCATTTTGCTACCATCCAGATAATTCAGTCTAATCTCTCAATTTCATAATTCTTAGTGTACATACATCTGCAGTCTCTTTTGCTATATAGTAACATCCACCTACCTCACAGATTAGGATGTGTAAACACTTGGAGATGGGGCATTATTCAACCTACCACATGTAAGAACCACCTTTTGAATCAGTTGATACTTTCTACTTTTGTTTTTATTTTGCTTCTTTTGAGGTGCTGATAATTCCTTGTTTGCTTTAGTTGGATGCTAAGTTTGTTATTTAACAATTTTTTCCTTTTCTAGTATTAGAATTGATAGATGTACATTTCCCTGCAAATCCTGTTTTGGGTGCATCCCACAAGATTTGGTTGCACAATTTTCATTATTGCCTAATTCAAATTATTTTAACTTCCCATTTTTATTTTTATTCATTTTTTGACCCATGTGTCATTTTCAAGTGATTTTCTATATTTCCAAGCACATAAGAGTTTTCTACTTTTCCTTTTGTACTGAGGCTAACCTTATTCCATCACGTCATCTACAGATTATAACTCTTTAAAGTTGGTGAAGAACTGCTTTGTGGCTTAGTGAGTGACAAGTTTGCACATAAGATCCAGTGTGTTTTTAAAGAGCACGTGGGATTGAAGGCATTCAACACCACGTGCATTTGGATTTCATTTTTCCAAGAAGCTCTCTAATGGCTGAGTAGTGTTCCATTGTATATACGTACCAAAGTTTTTGTATCCACTTGTCCAGTGAGGGGCATCTGGGTTGGTTCCATAGTCTAGCTATAGTAAATTGAGCTGCTCTAAACATTGAGGAAGCCACATCACTATAATAAGCTGATTCTAATTCTTTTTTGGAAAATCCCCAGAAGTGGGATAGCTGGGTCGTAAGGTGGTTCCATCCTTAATTTTTTGAGGATTCTCCATACTGCTTTCCATAGTGGCTGAACCAATTTGCAGTCCCACCAGCAGTGTAGTAGTGTTCCTCTTTTCCCACAACCCCTCCAGCATCTGTCGTCATTTGTATTTTTCATTTTTGCCACTCTAACAGGAGTGAGGTGGTATCTCA